>SKCR01053875.1:0-83615 GCA_019454045.1 Zanthoxylum bungeanum | reverse complement strand
CGCATCTCCTATCTTCATCTCTCTAAAACACCAACCCTAAAATCACCTTTCATCTCTCCCTCTCTACACCTACGCACCTAAGTAACCTGCCCTCCACGACGGCCCACACTCAGCCAATTCGCTGTCCTTTAGCGCATCATCACTCACGCCTAACAATCCACGCCCTAGCCACCTTCATACACATGACCTGATCTTCACGGCCCACTAGCCACAGCATACGCCCAGCCTGCACGTTGATGAGTCCTCCACACCTAGCCTCACCCACGCCTAGCCACAGCCCCTCCTAGCAACTTCACGTAGGAAGCCCTTGAATGCCACTCAGCCTCTTCACCAATAATCTGCTCAACCTTAACGCCACTGACCAAACAACAAGAAGACAAAAACCTAAAACACTCAAAATACCAACTTCACGCATCACACAAGCCATCAACCCTCACAGCAAACCTTGCCCTAACAGCCCTTACGTCCCTTCTCTTCTCACTGCCAGCAAACTGAGCACTGACCAGTAAACCCTTACACCAAAACTTAAGAACAACCTACTCCAACTTGGCAAGACTGGCCGAAACAAACAAAGCCAGCAGACCCTGCCTCATGCATGCGTGAAACATAACCAGACCCCTCAACCCTTCACGCATAAACCACCTTCACCAGCCCCATCGCTCAAGACCAAACAGCCCCGCTGCACTGCCCTGTTTACCGAGCATTAGCCTAACTACCAGTAGATCAACCCTCAAAACTGCCGCGAACAAGTAGCCCAATCTGCCCCCAAATTCACCAAAAAAAATGAGAATAAATAACCCTCGAACTGATCCCAAAATTGTCCTATAAACCGACCCTCAACTACCCAAAAACAGCAAGCAAAACAGCCCATTAAAACACAAAAACGTGACCTGAAACAGTGAGCAGAAAACACATCCAAAACAGCAGCAAAACGAAGCCTAAAAAGCGAGGAAAACAGTGGAACAACGAGTTGAAACGCTAAGCTAGTGAACCAGAAGAGTAAGGAGCTTTTACCCCTTCCGATCTCCGTGAAACGCAAGTCCGAAGACGACTTAAACGGTTAGACCTGAGGGTACTTTTCACACTTAATTTTTCTGTTTTATTTTTTATTATTTATTGAGCTTTATTCGCATGATTATGATGTTTAAATGCATGTTGCGGCCTTGAATAGATAAATATGTATGTGTTATGAATATGATGTGTGTTGCGGGCATCGGATAAAATGAAAGGTGTGTCGCCTCTTGAGGTATATCGGATGGAAACCCAGACGTAAATTTCATAGCCGATTCCGAATAGATGGTAGTATGATCTGTACTCAGGCCACAACTCCACGTACCACTTGAGTAAACGGCATGTTCTTTTGTTTAATTTTGAGTCGTTTAATTATTCCGCCATTTATTTTTCTGCACGTTATTTTTTATGTAATGATGAGAAAAGCACATGGGCTTAGTAAGTCGGATTAAAGTCCCTCTGTTTCACGGGGATAAGATCCTTACCACGATGCTTCACCGCGCCGAGTATTTTTGTTTTTACTTTTGTCTTTATTTATGAATATTATGTGTTTATTGCGCATGGGCTTAGTAAGTCGGATTAAAAGCCCTCCGTTTCACGGGGATAAGTTCCTTACCACAATGCTTCGCCGCGCCGGATGACGTACATTCGATTGGACGAGAGATGTGTTCAATCGGATATACAAAGTCCGATATCTTGTCTTTGTTATTATGCCTTTATTTTATGCATATTATATGTTCATTGCGCATGGGCTTAGTAAGTCGGATTAAAGGCCCTCCGTTTCACGGGGATAAGATCCTTACCACGATGCTTCGCCACGCCGAGTATTTTTGTGTTTACTTTTGTCTTTATTATGCATATTATGTGTTTATTGCGCATGGGCTTAGTAAGTCGGATTAAAGGCCCTCCGTTTCATGGGGATAAGATCTTTACCACGATTATTCGCCACGCCGGATGACGTACATTCGATTGGACGTGAGATGTGTTCAATCGGATATACAAAGTCCAATATCTTGTCTTTGTTATTATGCCTTTATTTTATGCATATTATGTGTTCATTACGCATGGGCTTAGTAAGTCGGATTAAAGGCCCTCCGTTTCACGGGGATAAGATCCTTTACCACTATGCTTTGCTGCGCTTCTTGTCATGTCACTGACTCTTTTGTACATCATTGCCTTATTCATGCATGTATTATAGAATTCCATATAGTTGCATCATCTACCTTAGTCTTGGCTTAATGTATTACAATTTATGCATCCATGTTGTGAAGGCGTGTGGACATTATTTCTTGTGGTATATCGGATGGAAACCCAGACGTAAATTCCGTAGCCGATTCCGAATGGACGGTAGTGCGGTCTGTACTTGGGATACAATTCGACGTACCACTTGGAAAAGTATTCACATGCATGTTTGTGCCCATAGTAGTTATCATCTTTCGCATCACATATAACATGCTTAATCAGAAATTTGTAGTGTCCACATGTGCGCACTTGCATCTCTCTCATTCTTTCGTTTTTCTTCTTCCAATCATGATTAATCACACTATTTGGCATTATATCATGGCACGTTTATCTTTAATGTACGAGTGCATCTTTAGTGGTTTATCTTTTACGTGTTTAAATTCGCATCTTTCTTAATCTCTTCAAGTTATGCGCTTATGTTGATTTTGTTTATTATGCGGTTATTTTGATCTTGTTTCATATGCCTTTATAATGCGCTTATAACATGAGATGTTCGCTGTTATATTGATTTCCTTTATATTGCATGCCAATATTGCTATGGTTGTCTTGCGTTTATGTTTACATGAATATTGAATGCTTATGATGTAACATGTTTGCTATTGAAAAAGACTTTAACTTCATGCATGTGAACTTATGATTATGGTGCACTCTTGAAAATAAGTGTTATTTAGGCTTGATTAAATTATTACACAAATCCTTTCATTACAAGTGACATAAGTAAGGGACCATTCCGAATCCAACGGTGTGAGGTCTTCCCCTGCGAGGGGTGAGTGCAGCCTTAAATCTCATTTTCCCGGTTCACACCGGATGGCGACTCCATCATTCTCCGGTTTAGTCCCCCGTGGCTACTCCGTACTCCCAACTGGGCCACGAGCCCGGAACAGCATGCGTCGCCCAGGTTTCCCTGTGTCACCACAGTCATGTAGCATTAGCAAGTAAAAGGGTCATGAAATTACAGTTTTAGTGTCATGAAATGTTATGATAGCACTCTATAGGTAAAGGGTCAATCTCTTCAACTAAGGGAACATCAAGACTCATTTCTTGTATCAAATACAAGCATTCATGAGGTCTAGGACACCCTTTTGGACCTACAGAGTATGGGTAATGAAGGTTCTTCATCTTCTTAAATATCAGGTTCCTTCATGTGTATGATTTATCTTTTCATAAATGATTTTATAAAATTTAGATTTTGTTTTAGAAAATATTTTTATAAGTATATCCATGAGTTTTCAAAACTCTAGTCTAATGTCATTCCCTAATATTTAGCATCATTGGTTTGCTCGAATAATCTTATGGCACTGATCACCATATAGGTTCAACATGTTCATGTTTACATTCCTCTGCCACCGTGCCAAGTCTCGTTAGGTATGTTACACGCCCCTAGATTACTATTATAGTGTACGTTTTTAGAAATAATTTTATGATACTTAGTTTTCAGACACAATCATAGACTTTAGAAATTAGATCATGTTTTCATGTATGAGCATATGTTTTCAACATTGTAACACCATGTACCAGAGATACTACCGGCATGGAATAGACTTATCTATCCCCTTGAGCCTCTGATTTTCTGACTGTGATCAATACTGCTAAACTCATCTGGAAATATAAACTCATGCATAAGGACCATTGACCGACTCATAACCATGATATGCAAATCAGAACTCATAACTGTACTCTTAATAATAGTTCTCTTTACTACTCTGTTCATGGAGATCTTGACTTATTACACACACACTCAACAGTATACATGTATCCAACACATGACTTTACTTGACTACGACTGTATTGTGACACGATCTAGTGGACTCGGACCCCTCTAGTGACTGCCCTCAGTATCCATCCTCTCGAGCTCGTCCTCCGGGAATACCTATAAAATAAGAAACTGGGAGTGAGGGAGGGTTAGATTGTTTAAAAGATCTAGTGAGTGGACAGTTTAAAATGAAAACTGATTCATCCTGAAAATTCATGGTTCTAAAAATCGAAAATCCTCCCAGAAAATAATCTTTTCTGAGATCTCTTTCTTATCAGAAAACACAACTATTTCTACAAAACTATTATGGAAAATATTTTTTTGAAAATTTTTTCATAAAACTTATCTTTTTTGAAAATTCTATTTTTGGAAATCCATTACTGAAAATTATATATATGAATATCTGTATCTGAATATCTGGCGTATGAGAGAGTTTCGTCTTACCGTCCCCCCATACGTACAATTTGGTGGTCTTGGGGTGTTACGTCTCCCCTTCCCCCAAGGCATGGAACTAGAGTCAGATGTATGGATCTATGCTACCCTATTGACTCAGAATCTGGGATCTAGAGGCATCTGTTATCCATAGTCTTGAACTGCATGTGTACATGTTATCTGTGTCCATCAATTCCATATGTTTGTCAAGTTACAACAGAGGTGGGTTTTTCCCCCATGCCTCGAAAAATCACCAAAATCATGCATTGAAAATCATTTCTTTCTAAAACATTTCTCAAAACATATTTATTCATAAAACATATGAGATAAACTTGGCTAACACCTTAAATGCGGAAAAGTAAGTTTCAACTCAAAAACATATAAGTAAACATAAGTTTAGACAAGAGTCCACTCACTACTTTGGAACTGACTGGCATTACTTTACTCCACCGTAGGAGATTACGATTCCTGCAATGACCTATAATTGGTAAACTTGATTAGCATATGTACTATGAGTCATGCTTTAGAAGTAGTCTAGGTTTCTCAATTCAACCGACTATTACCACTACAAGGTGTATGATGCTTGTTAACATGACATAAAATATGTATATATGGACTGATTCGAACCCTTAGGATGTGTAATATCAAGGGTTGGACTGAAATGGTATGTAACTATTCTGTATCACGTCACGATGCCAAGTCTAGCGCGTTGCAACGCCTATGCAAGTAGAGGCTAGAGAGCATGTTCTATTTTTATAATGCGATGTCAGACATTACGCATCGCGATGCCCACCTGATTAGACCTGAGGTAGAGCCTCTGCTTATCTTGCGTCGTGATGTTAAATGCTGAGTGTTGCGATGCTCATACAACTAGGCCCGAGGTAGTGAGCCTTTGATTCTTATGCGTCGCGACTCTATACTGTACCGTCGTGACGCTCGCCTATTTCTAGGCACTACACAACCTTTTCAATGTCTAGTTTGTCCAAATACGTTCCTAACATTCCTACAATATAATCTTTATAAAAACCACTATATTAAACTTTAACTTCATAATTTCTGTACCAATATATCCTCATCAAAACAACCATTTAATCTCATAATTCTAATTTTAACCTAACATTTAGGATTTCCAAAAATTTGGGCATTTCATCATATAATTAATTTATTTGTTATTATTCACCTAAATGCACTATCTGGCATGTCCATAACTTTAACATAGCATCATACCATCAAATTCCATAATCCAATTTTTGGTTCAAGATTTCTTTACCTTATTTCACTTGTTTTTCTTTCACAATTCAAGTCTTATAGGCTTGATATAATTCTTCCTAGCTTATAGTGGGTGGTTAGCATTTACTTCCTCTTGATTTTATGAGGGAAATGACTTCCCCTATTTCTCCATTCCTTTTTTCCTTCTCTTTCTTTCTGACGATTTCTTAACTTTCTCAAATTTAGGGTTACTTGAATAGTATCCTCTTTTTATACTATGACTTAATTGTAAATGATTTAAATGAAGAAAAATTTAGAAAATTTGAGAAACTTTGAGAATTTTCTAGATTAGTCATAGGATATTATTCATCCAATTTTGAAGCTGTATCAGAAACTTCGAAAAATGTCAAACATGGAAGTTGTAGGTCTCGCTCTTATCTTTCTGATGATATAAAGTTCATAAAAATAGGAGATCGTATGTAGATGTTATGGTCCAAATACCATGAACTGTCCGGATTGAATTTCAAATGAATTACGTATAAGAACTTGCGAGGAATTCATTGAATGTAAACAAAAATAATTCATGAGCATATACATGCTTAAACACGATCTATATCATATATCACGCCTCCCACAACATAATAATCATTAGAAATACCAGGGTGTTATAAATTCTCCCCCTAAATAGGATTCATCCTCGAATCCCTTCTGATGTTGAACTCCTTAGGTCCTTCTTGGTTTGAAATCATCTAAGCATTACTGCTATTATCCTCATTATTTCCTTTCTACTCTTCTTCTCGATAGTTTAGTATTACGACTTCTGGAATATCTTATTCTAATATGCTTTCTTTAACTGGTAGCTGAATACTTGGACCTTGGAAGTTCCTTCAGCAACCATTTTCTAGTGTGGAAACTAAGTTCGCATAATATATAAATTGCTTTTACAGAAATGTATTCTTTCATGGACTTATAAAATTTATCTATCCTTATTCTACACTTCAGGTTACTTCGAAAGATGTGATAACATGTTCTTTATTTCTTATGACTTGACCATAGGATTTCTTAAATTAGTGGCCAGAGGATTGTCTTTCCTATCTGACATCATGTGGCTGAATTTCATTTCATATCATTTTTTTTCTTGAAGATTTACTACTTTATAAGACTTCTCAAACGATCACTCTTCTTATATTTGCTTCCACCCAAGTACACTTAACTTGTAAGGTCTTGATCAAATTTGATGCACACGCTCTAATGTGGTCCTATCCACAACTACTCCAATTGAATCATTAGTCCTCAACAACCACATTTGGTTTGTATGGGGAATTTATTCTAATCACTAAGAAGTATATTCGTGTCTAAGATATAGTGATGTTGTATGACCTCAATGGATATGTATCTGAATTCTTTTCAGTTAGTGTTATCATATCTATAGACCTATAGTTAGGTTTCTTCTCATTTTGTCTTAACTCTAGGGTAATTGTATGCAAGGTAATCCTTGACGCTATTACAACTAATTATACTTGATACTTCCTTGGTCTCACACTCTCGATTTGATCTTAGCATTCTTCCTCTTAATTTCTCTATTTGACTTTCTTTCTCTCTTTACTAAGCCTCAATTTCTTAACAGCTCTGTCCTTTAAGCTCTCCTATCTCTGCCTATCTATGGGGCTGAAGACCTAAAAATTCATGGCCAAATTCTCCATATAATTCTAGCTTACTATTAACGTCGACCCTAGCGACTTGATTATGGTTAATATCCACACTCTTTCGTAATTTTAAATTCATTGATACTATAAATCTGGTCAACTATCCTTCACACTGCTTATTCTCTTTGTCTGATTGCACATAAGAATATCCTATTTTCAGTTTGTTCCCAAAGTCTTATTCTGTTAGGTGTTGTCTTTGTCTCAACAATATCCTTTACCTAGTTTCTTTGGCCGTCTCTATGTTATACCTCAATAAATCTATTTCCGTTCATACTTTACCTTGTTTCTTAGCTAGGTATATTGCAAGGGAACTTATAGGTTATACTCGCTACCTTCCTTCCGTTTCCTATTTGATGAAATTCTAGTCTTATTTCGACGCTGAGAAAGCTTGTTGTTCCGCAGTACTACTGAACTTAACCATCAAAATCTATCTTAGCACTCATGCACTTCTTTCATTATTTATCTAATATCTTTTTTCTATTGTCCTCTTATCTCGACAGTTCCACCTCCAAACATTTTACTTACTGTCATTTACATCTTCTTTCCTGCTCTATTCCATACCTAGAACTTCTGTGGTCTATGTCTCTGTCTCCTTATCCGAAGGATATTATCTTTTACATGCCCCTATTCATGTCTAATGTTGGTTCTTTTATATTCATGTCATTGTTTGACTAATACCTTCTATGTTTATCGTTTCATCTAGACAAGTTCTTTCTTAAATATTTTACTTAGAGCTATTTTCCTATTCTATTATGCTCTTTTACTAAATCTGAAGGTTTTATGTTTCAGTCTCCTTCCACTACGCATTCATTAGTTTTTGGGAGTATCTTGAGGCGAGCATCGAGTTCCTTCTTTGCTGCTATTGTCTAATGAAGGTTGGGAGGACGAAGATTCGTTCTGAAGAATTTTTGGTTGTGGTGATCTCACTAGCTACCTGTGTTGTAGTTGCACGTGCTGCTCATCTATAGCTTAGGACTTATGTGTTTACATATATGGTGCTGGCTCCCACACTAAGGTGCTTCTACTAGGTACTATCTGAATTTCCTTCTTGAATTTTACTCATGATTCGTTTTTGACTATTGGTCTTACTACATATTACTGAGAAACTTCTTAAGGTCATGCTCTTTCAAATTCTTGTCGTACTACCTCTTTTATTCTTCCTACTAATCTCAGTTTCTCAACCCTCTTAGTCATTACTTCCCTGGAAGCTCTACATCATATTTGACAGGTTAGGGTATCACCATTAATACTTCCTTGGAAGCTCTACATCATATTCGACAAGTTAGGGTATCACCACTAATACTTTTGGTTCGGGTGCTATTCTCTTACTAGTCCTTCCATTCTAGTATAATAAATGGATCTTTATAAATCATATCTCTAACTTATGGGGTCATTCTCTATATTTCTATCTAGTAAAATATTACTATCTCATGATTCTTATCTAGGTTTTGTTGAACTTATTGGTTCGACTATCTTGCTGTCTCGAAATCTGTCCATCCTATCAGACACTCTTATTTACTTGTTCAACTTCTTACTGGGCTCTAAGTGGGGGTTAACACATGCTCGCATATCTAGTTAGATGTCCATATATTTCCTAGAGTAGAACTACTGAAAAGAAAATTTATTTTTTATTATGTTGGAATCTGCATCAACTCTTCATTTCTTAGGGTTCCACCACTTTTATCAATTATCTGAAGTTTCCATTTGCGTTGTTGTCTCCAAGCTACATTACCTAAGTCTCTAAGCATACTGAACTCCCTTGTCCCTTTCCATACCATTCTTTATTATTTTCAAATCATATCTTTGGTCTAAGCCGTGCTGTCAAGGCTAGTGGTGGTTCATTCTTATTGGCTACTTTCTAGATCCATGCTTTCCGCTCTTGCTATAGGCTACAACTATGTCATTTAATCTTATTGTTCGTACTGATGCTTTTGTCAACTCCTGATTGTCTCCTACCTCATTGGTATGTCTTTTTAACTTACATGGATCTCTACTAAAATTGTTCTAATCTAAGGATTATTACTGGTGTGGCCAATTGCCAATCTTATCTTATGTCAGGTTTTTACTTTTCTAGCCTTTAAAAGCCCATTTGGTCTTTTTCTGGGTGAACTATCTCTCAATGTCTGTTACTTGTGTCTCAAAATATATCACTATGGGCACTGAGTTTTCTTACGGTTATCTTTGTCTAGGTTGGGAAGGGCTGGAATAGGAATCTTACGTTTTGATGGACATCGATGTCATTGTTCTGATATTATGTATCCCGATGGAGTCTATTACTCATGTAAGATAGGTATGAGATAGGCTTCATCAGGACAACTTCCTTATTCGAAATCTGGGTAGTTTAGGGCCTTATCTACATCAGGTTCCTTGGTCAAGGCAACTAATCCTTTTCCTTTACGACGTTCATTCACTCTATCCCTACGAGTCTAGGTTTGGGTGTCTAGAATCCCTACATCTTTTTTGGCACCTTGTATCTATGGGAAACTCTTGAAAAATCTTGATTTCTTGCTTTTTTATTTTCATGACTATCCTTTACTATTTGGGAGCTTGCTATCTATACGAGTTACTCTATGGCTATTGGATCAGCTTGGAATAATTTTCTAAGGATGAACAAAATATTACTTGGAAGGAAAAACTTTACTGAGCTCTACTCAATATTTTACGCTTGCTCAGACTTATTCTATTCTCCTTACTACTATAGGTTCTGGCATTTTCTTGTCTATTTGATTCTGTATCTCTATCTCTTATTGCCTCTGGTTACTTAAACATCTATACATCTTCCCTTAATTTCTTATAGCTTTTTCTTTCTAATCTTTTGAGGGAATTCTCCTAGAACTTATTATTTGTTCTCATAACTTATCTTGAACTTCTGATGATAAACTAAGAAGACTACAGAAGGATTCTCTATTGGAACAAGGATATAGTTGCTTTTGATAAGGATGATATTCAAATGATTTTTATAAATCTTACTAACCTTTCTATAGAACTTGAATATACTCGAGGATTGAT
This sequence comes from Zanthoxylum bungeanum, assembly GCA_019454045.1. Taxonomy (NCBI): domain Eukaryota; kingdom Viridiplantae; phylum Streptophyta; class Magnoliopsida; order Sapindales; family Rutaceae; genus Zanthoxylum; species Zanthoxylum bungeanum. Next base: position 73,253 of record SKCR01053875.1, on the reverse strand, counting down.
ATTGGAGAGGTAGTGCCTCGCATACTAGTATCCTGAGCATACTACATATACAAGACCTCAATACTCTGCCCATTGTAGTCACTAACTTTCTAGACCATGCTCTGATACCATATTTGTAACATACCTCTCTAGAAGATGCTACTAATAGGGATAGACTGATCTATACCTTCGAGCCTCTGATTTTCTGATTGTGATCAATATTGTTAAAGTCATTTGGAAATACAAACTCATATATAGGGACCATTGCCTGACTCATAAACATGGTATGTAAATCAGAACTCATATTGTACTCTTAATAATACTTCTTTTTACAACTCTGTTCATGGACATCTTGTCTTCTAAAACACACACTCACAACTATATATGTATCCAACACATGACTTTACTTGACTACGATTGTATTGTTACACGATCTTGTGGACTCAGATCCTCTAGTGACTGCCATCAGTATCCATCCTCTCGAGTTCATCTTCCGAGAATACCCATAAAACAAGAAACTGGGAGTGGGGGTTAGATCGTTTAAATGATCTAGTGAGTTGACATTTAAAATGAAAACTGATTCTTCCTGAAAATTCATGGCTTTAAAAATCGAAAATCCTCCCAGAAGATAATCTTTTCTGAAATCTATTTCTTATCTGAAAACACAACTCTTCTACTAAACTATTCTGGAAATCTTCTTCCAAAGTTTTTCATAAAACTATGTTTTCTGAAAATTCTATTTTTGTAAATCCATTTCTGAAAATCAGTTTCTAAAAAATCTATATGTGAATAACTATATCTGAATATCTGGCGCATAGGGGCGTCACGTCTCGTCATCCCCCGATACACATAATCTGGTGGTCTTGAGGTGTTTCGTCTCGCCATCCTCCAAGTCACAGAATTGGAGTCGGGGTATGGATCTATGCTATCCACTAACTCAAAATCTGGGATCTATGGGGATCTATCATCCCTAGCCCTGAACTGTGTGTGCACACGATATCTATGTCTGTTAATTCCATATTTGTGTCAAGTTACAATTGTGGTGGGTTGTCCCCCATGCCTCGAAAATTGCCAAAATCATGCTTTGAAAATCATCTTTTTCTAAAAAAATTTCTTGAAACATCTTTATTCAAAAATATCTGAGATAAACTTGACTAACGCCCTAAATGTGGAAAAATAAGTTTCAACTCAAAAACATATAAGTAAACACAAGTTGAGAAAAGAGTCCACTCACTGATTTGGAATCTGCTTGGCATTATTTTAATTTACTGTAGAAGATTGCAGTTCCTGCAATGATCTATAATTAGTAAACTTGATTAGCATATGTACTGTGAGGAATGCTTCAGATATAGGCTAGTTTTCTCAATTCAATTGACTATAAACACTACAAGGTGTATGATGTTTATAACATAGCATAATGCGAATATATGGACTGATACGAAACTCTTTGGGTGGTCCCTAATATCCTGGGTTGGAATTAAATTGGTATGTAACTATTTCTTTATCGTGTCGAGACGCTTAGGCGCATTGCAACGCCCATGCAAGTAAAGCTAGGAAGAAAGCATGTTCTGTTTTGCATTGCGATGTCAGACGTTACACATCGTGATGCCCACCTGATAAGACCTGAGGTAGAGCCTCTTCTAATCTTACATTGCGACGTCAAATGTTGAGCGTCGTGATGCTCATACAACAAGGCCCAAGGTGTTGGGAATAATCTAAGTCCCGAGGATAGAAAAAAGCAATGAAACATCATGCGAATACATCGAAGAAGTCCCGGAATACTTACATCGATCGATTGAGCGACGCTACGATGAAAAAAATTGATATTCTGCCCATTGGACTGCTCAGCAGTGAGCTGCTGTCCTCTCCAAGACTCGACTTCAATCTTCAAGAATCCAAGTTCCAAGCTTCGTCAAATGATTCCCGGCTCATGGGTGGACTTCCCTATCACCTACAGACGACTCCGGAGTGTGCTAGCACTTTAATTTTGCAATAAAATCAACCATTTCTTCTCTATGGCTCTTGGCAGTGGCCTAAACCAGAAGATGAAATTCTCCCTTTGTGGGCGTGAGGGAGATGAAGAGTAAATGAGAGAGAGATGAGTTGGTTTTAGGAAAAATGTGTATCTTATTTTTAAATTGATTTCAAAAATCAATTAAAGACATTTACCAAATTTTTTGGCTTTCTAAAAGTCAAATAAATTAAATCCAACAACCTTGAGTGTATTACACTCCACCATCAATATACATCAAGTCAATCAAGTTGTCAAGTCACATCACTCAAGTTGTCAAGTCACATCACTCAAAGTGACAAGTGATTTGACGCTTGAAATGACTAGCGATTTGACGCTTGATGTAACTAATGATTTGACGCTTGATGTGACTTACGTGCCGCACTTGAATTCAAAAATGCGAGTGCGCTCATAAACACTCTCGGGCTCGGGTTCGTTAATTCCATATTAACGATCTTTCCGTTACGTCGTAATTAAATCTAATTTAATTAAATAATCATGCCAAGCATAATTACTATTCACGTCGCTAACGAATTAATTCTAAATTAATTCATTCGCCCGAATTAAAATCCAATTTCAATTTCGCGTCGAAATCCAATTTCATTTAATATATCGAATATATTAATATAATCTATTAATTCCAAATTAATCGTTCTCTCTCTCTAAATGATATTTTATCCTAGATAAAATATCTCCGCAATTAATTCCAGAATAATTTTCTCTTTCATCTATTTAATCCCAGATTAATAAAAGTACGAGCCATATGCCATCGGTGAATCTTTGGCAAGCGACCCATGATATCCCCGGATATATTGGCAGTAAATACAGTCGTCGGACTATCCGAATACGTACGTACCTAGTACTACGTTTTACCGATTTACAAGACAAGGTTGGCTTCTAGCAAAGCTCTATGCCTGCCCAATTCTCCGGAAATATCCTTACATGAATATCTGATCTATATAAGGCGTAGTATACGCAGTATCGTGTATGTCGATCCAGTATCGGATGTCACATGCTAGGCCTGGGGCTGGAGTTGTGTCTGCCCCGTATGAAGCACATGTCGGATGTCTGGTAACTAGTCTCTATAATCGGATATACATGACCTTGTCATAATATCCCGATAGCTGCAGCATTTAAGAGCACTAGTTCCGTATCCTACGTGACATCATCTCCATTATGACTGGAGTGATACTTCCGTCTTGACATCCACCCAACACACTACGATTCACAATATACCCAGCAGAGGCGTACACAGAATCGATTAAAGCCCTGGACGACCAAAACCAAAGTATATTAATAGTCTTAAGTATTAGCGGTGCAAGTCTCAGGTTAAGACCAAATACACCTACCCTGATGTCGGACTTCCAAAGACACATAGTCATACTACCAATGGAATTCCGAAGGGGTCTATCCAGAGCGAAGCTATTTTCCATACCATCGGTTAAAACACAACCTCCTATTACACTTGCATGAGTATCCAATACCCAAATATATGAGAACTATGTCGTTATGTTCTCACGTAACACGCACAAGTGTAATACTAGTCTTTTGCACATTTATCGATGTCCAATCTCGATAATACTCAGACTAGGGATATTTAATGATAAATCCTTCGTGGACTGATACTGTCTCATATCATCTCAATACAGGAACTAATCATATGGACCTCCTATCATTTATACATCTATGTGATCTAATCACAAATGATAAGAGAGCAGTCCCCTTTGTCACATAGTTAATTTGTACAAATAGTGACGCTATGGGTCATAACTGTCCAATAATCTCCCACTTGGCCTATAGCCAGTCACTCGAGTGTCTAACACCCGAACTATATACGGTTGGCTCAAACTGCTAAGGATAGGCTTTCGTCAGCGGATCTGTGTGATTATCATCTGATGCGATTTATTCGATCATCACATTGCCACGATGTATGATCCGAACGAATCATATGAGTAGTCGAAGTATATGTCTGGATCGTTGATGAGACCATTAATTCTTTAGCCTGCGCTGTGTAGGCTAGCTCAGCTGCTAATAGAACTATATCTAATCTAATTATATTTGTTTATTGACCCAGATGGCTTCTATTACTGCCTCAGCTGCAGCAATAACCCACATTTGTTGTTTATTGGTAACAGTATCTTACATGGAATATTTCCAGCTAACTGTACCATTATTCAAACTGTATAGTACCGTTGCGACTTATAGTCATTTTTATCGGTTAGGAAACTTGCAGCAGTGATCCCAGTCACTTCAAGTTCTCATTCTCCATAGTTTAAGACAACATCCTTAGTTCTCTAAGATACTAACGGATGTTCTTAACATCAATCTAGTGACTATCACCTGGATTGGCTTGATTGTGACTCCATATGCTCAAAGCGTATGAGACACCAAGTTATGTACTTTTTTCAATGTACGAGTTCTCGGAGAGTATCAACAACTTTAAATCTATCCCAGTAGATCTTTATTCATAGAATAAAGGTTGTTTCTCCCAAGAATTCTACGGAGAATTGTCATGAAAGCCAAGCTTTCATCGATTTTATTATGGGAATATCATTTCCAAGAAATGACATATAATCATTTTTATGACATCATTGTCAGTGCGCTCCCACGAACCTCTATATATACACAAGAATCTTTTCGTTTTGAATTAAATCATACACCATTATGATTACATCAAAACGATAATTACAAGAACCTAATGCTTACTTCAATCCAAACATGGATCGAATAACCTGCAAACCTTGTTCGCTAGTTTTGGTACGACAAAATCGTCAGGATGTTGTAAACATCCTCCAAAATGTTTCTTTTCAGGAAAGAAATTTTCCCGTTCAGCTGCCATAATTCATAAATGAAACATGCAGCTTCAGCAAGCATTATCCAAATGGATTTACCGTGACAACATGTAAAAGGTTCGTCATAATCGACACAATGTTTATAACGATACCTTTTCGCTAAAAGCCTAGCTTTGTACGCTGGTGTGTTGCCATCCATGTATGTCTTCCTTGAAGACTTATGTAGTACATAGGCACAATACCTTGCGGTACAACAACCAGTACTAACATATTTGGTATACATGGAATCCATTTCGGACATTTATAGCACTTTGCTAAAATAGGGAGTCGATACCTTGTATCACTTCCTCATACGTAGTTGTTGGTCTTCCCAAAAGATTTACAATCTTTATGAGGTGAGATCAGAAACCATACCCCAGGTTATTTTCTGACTTTCTCCGATTTACGCGGGTTCTTGTGTATTCGAAGATTACTGGTACAGTTACACCTTGATGAACTGTTTCTGTTCCATTAAGGACTTGGTGCCTTTGAACAGTATTACTCCGATTTTCATCGAGTTTTACTATCCTCCCACTTACTACTGCATATCGGTATTCCTCTTAGGAAAACCACATGGCGAGCAACAATCTAATTGTTCTATTGTGAGATGTATAAGTACTATACTTTGGTTACCCTAGGTTAACCAATTACATCAGGCACTAATCCTATTTGGGTTCTAGTTTGGTATCATCCAAACATATGCCCAGCATACCCAAATCTACTGGAGTGAGAAACCGGTTTCTTTCCCGTTCATATCTAATATGATGTCTGTCTAACAGATTATTATGGAACCTTTTTCAAAATAATTTCTGCACTGTTTATGCTTATCCGTTGAAGGAAATGGTTAGCTCAGAGCGACTCATGATTAACCTTATCATGTCTAACAAAATTTGGTTTCTCCGTTCGGACACACCATCAAATTGACGTGTTCCGGGAGGAGTCCTTATTTGAAAGAATACTATACACTTTCAAGTATATGAGAAACTTATTGCTTAAGTATTTTCCATTACGGTCTTACCATGACGGTTTTAATACTTTAGCCGATCTGTTTGTCTATTTCATGTCGAAACTTTAAAAGTTTTCGATTTGCGTTCTTCAAAAGAAACACATAACCACAACGAGATGCCACATCCGTAAAGGTTATGAAATATTCATATCAACCTCTAGCCTAGCTAGACATGGGCCCACTTATTCACTATGAACTAGGGCTAACAGATCGGTGGCATTTACACTTTTACCGAGTAAATAGTGTTTTAGGCACTTTGCCAATAAACTACTAGATTCGTAGACTTTATTTGATTGGAATCAAAATAGTCCGAGTACCCACTCTTCAAAAGGTGGATATACGAGTCTTGTTTCATTGTGTCCCAGACAACAATGCCACTTATAAGTTTCATCTGATCAAATCAGTTTGATCTATTTGTTTTTCATGTTATATGTTCGAGATTTATTCATATTCAAAATATAAATTATGTTATTCATATCTAATGTGTTTATCTCAATATCATCTTTATATAATAAAACACTTTAGCGTTCTAGAATATAAAGGTATACTCGCAATGACTTATACTCATATAGAGATAATGTTTCTAGTCAAACTAGTTATATTATAACAGTTTTATAATTTAAGTACACACCCGAAGGGTAGTTCCTAAAATTAGGTATGTACGGTTAAAACAACGACTTTCGTCCCATTTCCGATTCGCAGAATAATCTCAACTGAAGTCATATCCTGCTCATAGCAGATGCTGCACACCAGTACATATTTTATGTACCACACTAAAATCTAAAATCTAATTTCAATACTAGTAGTGAACATAATTTTGACAAACATATTTGAAGTCAAAGCCTTGCTCGTCTTCAATTACTTCATGTCTGCTTTGTCCAAACGGCAGTCATGCTTCCGAGATTCCGTTTGCCACAATTTAGGCAGACATTTTGGGATATGTCCTTTATCTTCCCAGAAGATTATAATGATTTTGCCTTTGCCCATTTTCTACATTCTAGAAGCCTTTGGCCATCTAGAATATCAAAGTAAGGTGCGCCTTGCGCTACTTGCCTCATTGCAAACTTTGACTTTATCTCATTGAGAATAGTCATTAACTCTCCAAGAGTTATTTATTGCAATTTAATACTTCTTAAGATTTAATATAAATCTATGAAGATCCTTCAATTCAACATCATACTTTAAGGATCTAATCCTTAGTTCTGATAAAGAAATTAAGGAGTCTTTTGCGACAAGCTTAATGGATTAAGCACTTAAGTTATCATCACATGATCTTCCAAAGATCATGCTCTACTATTGCTCAACTTCGGGCTTAGGCCTAATATGTTATTTTATCAAATAAAGTAACTTATTAGTTTCCAGGACCATCCTGAAATTTTATCCCCAATTTGAAATTAAACCATTTAAAACATTTTCCTAAGATTATGTTTTTAAATGTCAATCTTTCAATTTATCTTGATTCTAATAGTCCAACTTTAATCAACGATTTCAGGGTACTATAAATATAATGATTATTATAGCCAACTATATTAATCAACTATACTTTGATAGGTTAAATTCAATTTATATTGATTACTATAATCCAATTATAAAATCAACTATATATTGAATTAGTTTGAATACAGTCCAACTGTTTTATTAAAATAACGATTTAAATATTAGTCCAACTAACATTTAATTTATTTGATGAATGATATTTGTTTGAGCGAGTATGGCTAGTAACTAAACGAATATTGCAAATTTAATACTTGCCTCCTACTATTTTTCGGCTAGCCTCTAACCCTCTGACGAGTACTCTGGAAACCGTGTTTCCTAGTAGGCTAGGATCCCGTTAAATATCACACAATCTTGACTTTGGCCAACAAACTATATGATAATTAACTAGGTAGATCTCTAAGATCAATTGGATCCAATCCAATTCCTAGATCCGGTAGGGGGACATCCAAGTTCGAAACATATATCTTATATATGCCAATATATCCAATTTATTGCCTAACCTTTTTTCTGAATCAACTAAGCCTTGGCTTTGGCACAACAAACTAGTGTGATCCCAGTTAAGCGGAACCCATTCACCATGGAAGCTTCGTAATCAATGTCGATGGACAAAAAATGGTCTTGACTTTGGCCAACAAACCACAACTTGGACAAGACACGATATGGAACAAAGCTCTCGTGATTCAACACATCCTCGACGGACAAAGGCCTTGACTTTGGCCAATAAGCCAATGCCAGACTATCTTGAGTAGAATCACTCAACGAAGGAAAAACACTTAATATTGTGAGGGTTTTTCCGCGTGTAAATTGGCAACCAATTTATTATCTTTGTTAAGGTCTCATCATCATACACCCTTAAACATGCATTCTAATACATAATAAGCGCGTATAATAAAATAATAATGATATGCGGATGGATACTTTACACATTGATCCTTGATCAAATCTCTCCATTCTCTCTCCCGCTAGCACATGTATTACTTCTACCCGTTACACTATACTTCATAAAGACACCTCATTTACATCGAGGGGAATAGGTGAGAAGAGAATACAAATAATAAGGGAGGTAATAAGGGCTGGACATGCAGGTCCAATTAATAAATTCCAAATTATTTACAATAATTTCTAAAAGTGCCCCACCCCATCTAATATCTCATCCGATAAATTATTCATGCATCGCAACCATGTATTTATAGAAGCATGTTATCAACCAATCTAATCAAATTAATTAATCTGATAATTAATGACCATCCAATGTTCAAACAACGATTTGTTTTGGGGCAAGTCAAACTCGTTTTTTCTATTAAGTACTCAAAGTACGAATTCTCGAATTAAATTAAACTACATAATTAAATCCAATTCAATTTGTATTTAATACTAATTCACTTATTTAATTCCAAATTAAATATCACACTTTATAATTAACCTTTACGACTTAAATTCCAAATTTAATCGTTGCTGGTCTCAAAGCCCGATTTAACATCCAATGTCGTTCAATTAACGTCCAATGGGCTTTCAATTAATTTCTTAAGGCATGGGCTTCGGCAACCAAAGCCCAATCAAGGAATTACCCCATAAGCCTATGAATCAATTTCGGCCCATTAGGCCCAATTAAACTTTAAAGGTCCATTAGTCGTATTTGGGCTTTATGGAAGCGATTTTGGGCCCAATTGGATCCAACCAATTTGCCTAAATCTAACTTAGAACAACCAAGCCCAATAAGCCCAATAACAACATACCAAGCCCAATTTAATTAAACCATAAAAATCCAATTTCATAATTTAATTAAACAAAGTGCATTACATAATTAATTACCCAATTAACATTTCTAAGCATCAATTAGCCTAATTAATCATGCTCATCAACAACACAAACATGTCCAACACATTTCATCAAAAATCAAACCAATTTTCACATGCTTCAAGTCTCGGCCAAGATGGGATTTTATGTCCGATTCGGTTTCAATCCAATTAAATCCACAATCGACATTAAATCATCATTTCAAATCGTTTCCAACTCATCCAATGAATCAAAAAATAGAATTCCAAGACATTAGGGCAAGTGAGGGATTCAACCAAGACATCCAATTTGGGCAAAAATGTTCCAAACACAATTTCTTGAAATTGATCCAATCAATCTTCAATTCAATATGATTTAAGCATATTCAAACATCCAATTTAATCAAATCATGCTCAAAATTAATTTACCCAATTTTAAGCCCTAAATCATATTTCATGCTTTTCGACCCTCTGATACCATTGTTGGGAATAATTTATGTCCTGAGGATCGAATAAATCATGAAACATCATGCGAATAAATCAAAGAAGTGCGAAATACTTACATCGATTGGTTGAGCGATGCTACGACAAACAAAAATTGATATTCTGCCCACTGGACTGCTCGGCAGTGAGCTGTTGTCCTCTCCAAGACTCGGCTTCAATCTTCAAGAATCCAAGCTCCAAGCTTCGTCAAATGATTCCCGGCTCATAGGTGGACTTCCCTATCACCTACGGACAACTCCGGAGTGTGCTAGCACTTTGATTTTGCAACAAAATCAACCATTTCTTCTCTATGGCTCTCGGTAGTGGCCTACACCATAAGATAAAATTCTGCCCTTTGTGGGCGTGAGGGAGATGAAGAGTAAATGAGAGAGAGATGAGTTGGTGTTATAGAAAATGTGTATCTTATTTTTAAATTGATTTTCCAAAAATCAATTAAATACATTTACCAAATTTTTTGGCTTTCTAAAAGTCATACAAATTAAATCCAACAACCTTGAGTGTATTACACTCTACCATAAATATACATCAAGTCAACCAAGTTGTCAAGTCACATCACTCAAGTTGTCAAGTCACATCACTCAAAGTGACAAGTGATTTGATGCTTGAAATGACTAGCGATTTGACGCTTGATGTGACTTGCGTGCCGTACTTGAATTCAAAATACGAGTGCGCTCACAAACACTCTCAGGCTCGGGTTTGTTAATTTCAAATTAACGATCTTTCCGTTGCATCTTAATTAAATCTAATTTAATTAAATAATATGCCAAACATAATTACTATTCACGTCGCTAGCAAATTAATTCTAAATTAATCCGTTCGCCCGAATTAAAATCCAATTTCAATTCCGCGTCGAAATCCAATTTCGTGTAATATATCAAATATATTAATATAATCGATTAATTCCAATTAATCGTTCTCTCCCTCTAAATGATATTTTATCTTAGATAAAATATCTCCACAATTAATCCCAGATTAATTTTCTCTTTCATCTATTTAATCCCAGATTAATAAAAGTGCGAGTCATACGTCATCGGTGAATCTTCGGGATGCGACCCATGATATCCCCGGATATGTTGGCAGTAAATACGGTTGTCGGACTATCTGAACACGTACGTACCTAGTATTACATTTTACCGATTTACAAGACAAGGTTGGCTTCTAGCAAAACGCCATGCCTACCCAATTCTCCAGAAATATCCTTACAGGAATATGTGATCTATATCAGACGTAGTATACGCAGTATCGTGTATATCGATCCAGTATCGGATGTCACGTGCTAGGCCTGAGGCTGGAGTTGTGTCTGCCCCGTACGAAGTACATATCGGATGTCTGGTAACTAGTCTCTATAATCGAATATACATGACCTAGTCATAATATCCCGATGACTGCAGTACTTAAGAGTACTAGTACCGTATCCTACGTGACATCATCTCCACTATGACTGGAGTGATACTTCCGTCTTGACATCACACCCAACACACTACGATTCTCAATATACCCAGTAGAGGCGTACACAGAACCTGTTAAAGCCCTGGACGACCAAAACCAAAGCATATTGATTGTCGCAAGTATTAGCGGTGCAAGTATCAAGTTAAGACCAAATACACCTACCCTGATGTATGACTTTCATAGACACATAGCATACTACCAATGAAATTCTGAAGGGGTCTATACAGAGCGAAGCTATTTTCTGTACCATCGTTAAAACACAACCTCCTATTACACTTGCATGAGTATCCAATACCTAAATATATGAGAACTGTGCCGTTATGTTCTCACATAACACGGACAAGTGTAATACTAGTCTTTTATGCATTTATCGATGTCCAATCTCGATAAAACTCTAACTAGGGATATTTAATGATTAATCATTCGTGGACTGATACTGTCTCATATCATCTCAATCCAGGAACTAATCATATGGACCTCCTATCATTTATACATCTAGGTGATCTAATCACAAATGATAAGAGAGCAATCTCCTTTGTCACATAGTTAATTGTATAACAACACCATGATCTGTACAAATAGTGACACTATTGGTCATAATTGTCCAACACAAGGTAGTGAGCCTTTGATCCTTATGTGTCGTGACTCTATCATATTGGCTTCATGACCCTTCCATATTTTCAGGCCCCCAACATCAACTTTTCAATATCTAGTTTGTCCAAATGCATTCCCAACACTCCTACACTACAGCCTTTACACAAACCACTCCATTAGGCTTCAACTTCATACATTCTATACCAATATATCCTCATCAAATAACCATTTAATCTCATAACTCCTATTTTAAATTAACATTTAGTATTTCCAAAAAATTAGGTATTTCATCATACAATCAATTTCTTTGTTTATTACTCACTAAATTTATTCTCTAGTATGTCTATAACTCTAATATAGTATCATACAATTAAAATTCCACAATCCATATTTTGGGTCAAGATTTACTTACCTCATTTCACTTGATTTTCTTCATAATTCAAGTCTTCTAGGCTTGATATCCTTCTTCAAAGCTTGTAGTGGGTTGGTTAGCATTTACTTTCTCTTGATTTTCGGTGGGAAATGACTTCCTATATTTCTTCCATTCCTTTATTCCTTCTCTTTCTTTCTCACAATTTCTTATTTTTCTCAAAATGTTAGGGATGCTTGAATAATGTCATTTTTTATATTAGAGGCTATTGTAAATGATTTAAATGAAGAAAAATTTAAAAAATTTAAGAAAATTTGAGGATTCTCTAGATTGGTCATCAGATACTATTCATCCAAATTTTGGAGCTATATTTTTGACCCATTTCTGGTTTGAATTTCGAATAATATCTAACGTGGAAGTTGTAGGACTTGATCTTAACTTTCCGACGATATAAAGTTCCTAAAAATCGAAGATCGTATCAAGAAATTATGGCCCAAATACCATGGGCTGTTCGGATTGAATCTTAAAATGAATTCTGTATCAGAACTTGCAAGGAATTCATCGAATGTAAAAAAAAAAATTCATGAACATATACATGCTTGAACATGATCTATTTCATGTATCACACCTTCCACAACATAATAATCATTGGAATTACCGGGATGTTACAAGTATGCAGTTCGGATTTCAGTTCACGTATATAATTTATAAATTTCATGATATGTTTTTAGATTTTCAAGTCATTGATAGCCTTCATAATTTCAAGGACTATCATGTCATGATTTTAGATCAGCAAGTCATTAAGTTTCAGTCACGCGGGTCATGTTTTCCAGTTAGGGAATGTAACTTTTACTTAGGCACATCATGCTTCGGTTGTCATGTTTTCAGTTTCAGTGTTGGGTTCTCTAAGAACATGATCCAATATCAATTAAGCATAGTAGATGTGTGAATAAACAAAGTAAGATAGCGGAAATACTCACTTTGATCGAACAAGGATATGTATGTTAGACAATTATGACCCATAGCGTCACCGTTTGTAAAAGACATTGTGTTTTGTACAAAATTGACTATGTAATATTGAAATTGCCTTTTATCATTTCGTAATTCATTTACTATTACATATAAATGGTAAAAGTCCATATGATTAGTTCCGGATTGAGATGATATGAGACAGTATCAATCCATAAAGGTTTAATCATTAAATATCCCTAGTCGTAGTATTATCGAGACTGGACATCGATAATGCGGAATAGACTAGTATTGCACTTGTGCGCGTTGTGAGAGCATAACGGCACAGTTCTCATATGTTTAAGTATAGGATACTTATGCAAGTGCGATAGGAGGTTGTGTTTTACCGATGGTACGGAAAACAGCTTCGCTCTGGATAGACCCGCGCGAATCCCATTGGTAGTATGTATATGTGTCTACGGGAGTCCGCGTCAGGGTAGATGTATTTGGTCTTAACCTGAGACTTACATCGCTAATACTTGCGACAATCGGTAAACTTTGGTTTTGGTCGTCCAGGGCTTTAACAGGTTCTGTGTACGCCTCTATTGGGTTTATCGAGAATCGTAGTGTATTGGATGTGATGTCAAGACGGAAGTGTCACTCCAGACATATGGAGATGATGATCACGCTGGGATTCATAACTCGTTCTCTATTGTGTTGCAACCATCGGGATAATGTGACAAGGTCATGATTATCCGATTCAAAGAGACTAGTTGTTTGATATCCGATATGTGCTTCGTACGGGGCAGACACTATTCCAGCCAGCCCCAGGCCTAGCACGTGACATCTGATACTGGATCGTAATACGAGATACTAGGTATTCTACGTCTGACATAGATTATATATTCCAGTAAGAATATTTCTGGAGAATTGGGTAGGCACGGTGCTTTGCTAGAAGCCAACCATGTCTTGTAAATCGGTAAGCACGTAGTACGAGGTACTCGCTTTATCGGATAGTCCGATAACCGGATTTACTGCCAACATATCCAGAGATCTCTTGGGTCGCTTCCCAAGGATTCACCGATGACAGTTGACTTAAATTGAATTAATCTGGGATTAATTAAGAGAGAGAAAATTAATCTGGGATTAATATGGGCTTTGTTTAATCTGGGATTAAAAGTGTACAGTGGCGAAAGAACGCGATTAATTTGGAATTAATCGGTAAAATAAATTTAATAGTTAAATTTGATTTTTCTATTTAATTTATTCAAACGGGCTAAAATTAATATATGGATATATTAAAATGGATTGGATTTCATTACGAGATTAAAGTCGGACTTTAATGCGAACGAACGAATTAATTTAGAATTAGTTCGTGAACGACGTTCGTAATATATTACGAGGCATCGTTATTTAATTAAATTGGATTTAATTATTTAGCGACGAAGGATCGCTTAATAATCGGATTAAACGGAACCGAGCCGCGTCAATGCCCGTAGAGATATTTGATTTCGGGTTCAAATATTTGGACCCAAAAGTGTGGTAGTTGTTCCCACCACACAACCACCTTGTTTTGTCTTAATGAATACCATTTACCCCATCTTCTACCTGTTTTGGGTAAAAGGTGAAATGGTTTCACTTTTTGGTAAATAACAAAAAGGCATTTCATTTGTTGTAACACTTGACACAAACACAAAACACAAAAACCCTAAACACTAAGGCTTGGCCGAATTCTTCCTACTCTCCTCTCTTTGATTTGATTTTCAAATCAATCAAAAGCTAGCACTTTGGAAGTGAACAAAGGTGATAGGGAAACTCCTCAATAGCTGGAATCATCTAAAGCTTGATTCATCCTAAAGCTTGGATCTTGGAGATCCAGATCTCAAAAATTTTTTAAAGCTCCAACACTCATTGTAAGCATATTCCGCACCTTTAATGATCAAACTCTTATATTATGCATGCTTATTAGATCCTTATAATGTTCTAGGAACACTAACATGGTATCAGAGCCTAATTTAAGCATGATTAATTTAGGGTTCTTGAACCTAAAATATTTGGGGCTTTTTGATTTTGGGCATGATTTTTTGAAATTGATGCTTTGAGTATGTTTACAAACATGATAACTTAGAGTTATGCATGATTAGATTTCAAATAAATCAAAAGGCAACAAAAATAAAAAAATCCTATGTTGGCCGAAAGTTCACTGCCACTTTGCACTGCAGTTTTTTTTGTTTTGTATTGAAAATGAATGAATTTGTGTTTGGATGCATGTTTAAATGATGATAGTGTGGTTTAATATGATTAGAATCAATGTCTATAATGTTCATGTTAAAATCAAAGTGCATGTTGAGCATGAAATGATGATCTTAGGCTTCAATATGTCTCAAGCATGCAATGATGTGTTTATGGCTTGATTTTATGTTAAGCATGAATTATTAGTTTAAGCATGATTATTAAGTTAATTAATATTTTGGAAATATGAGTTTAATTAATTTATTATGGCTAATACACTTTAATTAAAATAATTGTGATATTTGGAATATTATATATTATGTAATTATTGCCTTTAAAATTGAATTGGGCTAAAAGTGTGTATTTGGGCGCCTAATGTGGCTTGGTTTTGACCAAGGTTTGGTTTTGGACTTTTGGATGGATCCAATTGGGCCCAAAACCAATTCCATGAAGTCCAAATACATCACTTGACCCTTTAAAAGTATTTGATTGGGCCTAATGGGCCTAAATTGATTTGATGGCAATAGGGTGATTCCTATTGGGCCTTGGCATTTGGGTTTGATCCATTATGGCCAAAGCCCATGCCTTAAGAATCAATTAAAAGCCCATTGGACTTTAATAAATGACATTGGATGTTATTGGGCCTTTGAGACCCATCAAGATTGGATTTGGAATCCAAGTCTTTAAGGCAACTATGTAAGTGTAAATATTTAATTTGGAATTAAATAAGAATTAGTATTGAATACAAAGAAATTGGATTTAAGTTGTAGTTCGATATAATTCAAGAATACGTACTCAAAAGTATTTATTCTCAACGAGTTGGACTCGCGCAAATCAAATCATTGTTTGAACATTGGATGGTCATTAATCAAAGATTAATTAATTGGATTAGCTTGATTGTAATAAACATGTTTTGATTGAATACATAAATGTGATGTATGAATAACGTATATCGGATGGATATTAGAAGGGCAAGGGCAATTTTGGAAATTGTAATAAGTTTAGAATTTATAAATGGACCTGCGTGTCCAGCCTTTAATCTTATTACTTACTTACTCCTTGTAATCTCTTCTCACCTATTCCCCTCAATGTATATGAGGTTTCTTTATTATATTTTGTAAAAGGGTAGGAGTTAGAATAGTTCTAGTCGGGGAGAGGAAAGTGAGTGATTTGTTCTAGGAACAATCTGTTTAATATATCCATCCGCATATCGTTATTAATTTACTTTGCGCCTTATGATGTTTTAGAAGCATGCTTAAGGGTGTATGATGAGACCTAATCAAAGATAATAAATTGGATGCCAATTTACGTTACGAAAAAACCCTCAAAATATATTAAGCGTTTTTCCTTCAGTTGAGTGATTCTTACTCAAGATCCAAGTTGGCATTGGCTTGTTGGCCAAAGTCAAGGCCTTTGTCAATTGAGGATGGTTTGAATCATGAAGGTTTTGTTACATATCGGTGTCTTGTCCAAGTTGTGATTTGTTGGCCAAAGTCAAGATCACTTCTTGTCCATCGACATTGATTACGAAACTTTCCATGTCAATGGGTCCCGCTTAACTGGAATCATTAAGCTTGTTGTGCCAAAGCCAAGGCTTAGTTGATTCAGAGAAAAAGGTTAGGAAAAATGTTTGACATATTGACATATATAAAGTATATGTGTTTCGGACTTGGATGTCCACCTACCGGATCTAGGAATTGGATGAGATCCAATTGATCTTCGAGATCTACCTGTTAGTTTCAAGTTTCATACATTGTTGGCCAAAGTCAAGGTTGTATGTTATTTAACGGGATCCTAGCCCACTAGGAAACTAGGTTTCCCGAGTACTCAACAGAGGGTTAGAGGCTCGCCGAAAAATAGTGGGAGGCTAGTATTGAATTTGCAATTTCATTCAGATACTTAGCTTTACGCACTTTCAATAATTTCGTCAATATTACTTTATTAGTTGGACTAATATATTGTTATTTTTCTATGTAACAGTTAGACTGTACCCATTATCGTTGACTAGATAGTTAGACTATCGTAGATCAAGAGACTGGCAAAGGAAATGTCCGTGATATTATCATGGGA
Organism: Zanthoxylum bungeanum; assembly: GCA_019454045.1. NCBI lineage: Eukaryota > Viridiplantae > Streptophyta > Magnoliopsida > Sapindales > Rutaceae > Zanthoxylum > Zanthoxylum bungeanum. Next base: position 55,987 of record SKCR01053875.1, on the reverse strand, counting down.
GATAATGTCTTCAAGGGCACAAATTTTGCTGATTGGGAAATGAACCTTAGGATTGTCCTAGGTTCAGAGAGGCTGTTGTATACTACACAAAGACCTCTTGGGCCAAAACCCGGACCGACTGAGACACTTGAGCTGGAGCTTTGGAAGACTCACAGCGATGATTGTGACACAACTCAGTCAATTATGCTTGCTTCGATGACTCAGCACTTTCGCAGACAAAATAGGGACTTGGATCCTTATAATATGTTGGCAAGGTTGCAAGATCTGCATCGCTCTAACAAGAGGATGCAGAGGTACGAGTTAGTCAGGAAGCTCTTTCGCTCACGCATGACAGATGGCATGTCCGTTGAGTCCCACGTGGCTCAGATGGTCGCCGACATCGATGAGCTGGCCAGCATTGGGATTGTCTTTGAGGCAGAGATTACTGTGGACATGGTCCTGCAATCCCTCCCCGATACTTGGAGACAGTTCATCATAAATTATAATTTGATGAACACCAGTGATACTCTTGGAGAGTTACTATCAACTCTCAAGGAGGCTGAAAAGGAGTTTCAAAAGGGCAACAAGCGCGAGGCGCACTTTGCATCGACATCTCTTGGACCTAAGGCTGGGCCCAAGGCTACTGGAGGTGTGCGAAAGAAGAAGCATATGCAGAAGGGCAAGGCCAAAAAGTCAAAGGCTTCTGGGAAGCCAAAGGACAAATCTCAAGATGTTTGCCTACAGTGCGGCAAGCGGGGTCACTGGAAGCGTGACTGCCGCGAGTACAAGGCGCTTCAGAAGGAGATAAAGGCGGGCAAGGCACCGGCCTCAGGTATGTTTGTTATTGAGATAAACATGGCTACTTCTAGCTTTAAAAATTGGATTTTTGATTCTGGTTGTGGTACTCATATATGTACTGATGCGCAGGATCTGCAGATTAGCAGGAGACTGGCTTCAGGAGAGATTGATCTGCGTGTTGGAAACGGGACACCCTTGCTTGCTGTCTTGGCCGTAGGAACTTTTGTTTTAGAACTACCTTCGGGACATGTACTTAAACTATCAGACTGTTATTATGTGCCTAGTTTGACTAGGAATATTATCTCTGTATCTTGTTTGACCCAATGCGGGTACACTTTTGTATTCCGAAACACTGGGTGTTTTGTTTATAAAGATGATTTTGAGATATGTTCAGCTGATGCTAACAATGGTCTTTATATTTTGAATATAAATCAATCTCAAACATATAATGTAACAAACAAAAGGCTCAAACTAAGTAACAAAGATGAGACTTACATGTGGCATTGTCGTCTAGGACACATTAACAAGACTCGCATATCCACACTTTCGAAGAGTGGGTACTTGGACGGATTTGATCCAAATTCATATGACGTCTGCGAATCTTGCTTATTAGGCAAAATGCCTAAAACACCTTTTAGCGGTAAAGGTGTACGCGCCACCGAACTGTTAGCCCTCGTTCATAGTGACGTTTGTGGGCCCATGTCTAGTCAGGCTAGAGGTGGATTTGAATGAATACTTTGTAACCTTTACGGATGATGCATCGCGTTATGGTTATGTGTATCTTATGAGACACAAGTCGGAAACTTTTGAGAAATTCAAGAGTTTCGACACGAAGTTGAAAAACACAGACCGGCAAGAGTATAAAGACATTACGGTCAGACCGTGTGGCGAGTACTTGAGCAATGAGTTTCTAGATTACTTGAAAGAATATGGTATTCTTTCACAGTGGACTCCTCCTGGAACACCGCAATTAAACGGTGTATCCGAACGGAGAAACCGAACTCTGTTGGACATGGTAAGGTCTATGATGAGTCGCACTGAGCTACCTATTTCCTTCTGGGGATATGCATTAAACAGTGCAGTTCTTATTTTGAATAAGGTTTCCGTCAAAGTCTGTACAACAGACACCATATGAGATATGGACAGGAAAGAAACTGGGTTTCTCATTCCTAAAGATTTGGGGATGCTGGGCATACGTCAAACGTTTGGAAGGTACCAAACTTGAACCCAAATCGGATAAATGCCTATTCGTAGGATATCCTAGGGAAACCAAAGGATATTACTTCTATCACCCACGAGAGAACAAAGTATTTGTTGCTCTACATGCGGTTTTCCTTGAGAAGGAATTCCTAAATACAGTGGTAAGTGGGAGGAAAGTAGAACTCGATGAAAATCGGAGTGATACTGTTCCTGGCATAGAATCCTCAACGGAACAAGAACAGTCCATCCGGGATGAGACTGTACCACAATCTTCTATTACACAAGGACCGCGTAGGTCGGAGAGAGTCAGGAACCAACCTGAGAGGTATGGGTTTCTGATCTCACCTCATGTAGATATTAATCTCATTGAGGAAGACGAACCGGCTACGTATGAGGAAGCGATACAAGATATCGATTCCACTTTATGGCAAGAGGCCATGAAGTCCGAAATGGATTCCATGTACACCAACCAAGTTTGGACACTGGTTGATGCACCAGAAGGCGTAAAGCCTATTGGATGCAAATGGATCTTCAAGAAGAATACCGACATGGAAGGCAACATACAAACGTACAAAGCTAGGCTTGTAGCGAAGGGGTATCGTCAACGACATGGTGTCGATTACGACGAAACTTTCTCACCCGTTGCCATGATTAAATCCATTCGGATAATGCTTGCTATTGCTGCATATTTTGATTACGAGATATGGCAGATGGACGTTAAAACCGCTTTCCTTAACGGAAACCTTTTGGAGGATGTTTATATGCAACAGCCTGACGGTTTTATCGTGCCTAAACTTGCAAACAAGGTTTGTAAGCTAAATCGGTCCATTTATGGACTGAAGCAAGCATCACGGTCATGGAACCAACGTTTTGATGAGATTATAAAAGAATATGATTTCATTCAAAACGAGGATGATCCTTGTGTATATAAGAAGGTTAGTGGGAGCGCACTGACATTCATTGTCCTTTATGTTGACGATGTATTGCTTATGGGCAATGGCATTCCCATGTTAACATCGGTGAAAGCTTGGCTTTCATTAAAATTCTCCATGAAAGATCTGGGAGAAGCAGCCTTTATTCTAGGAATAAAGATCTACAGGGATAGATCTAGAAAGCTGCTTGGACTCTCTCAGAGTACGTACATTGACAAAGTGTTGAAAAGATTCAACATGGATCAGTCCAAGAGGGGACTTTTGCCAGTGTCACATGGCATTTCTCTATCTAAGGACATGTGTCCTAAAACTCAAGATGAGAGAAATAGCATGAGTCGGATACCGTTCGCCTCGGCAGTCGGATCGATCATGTATGCCATGATATGTACTCGACCTGATGTCTCGTATGCTTTGAGCATGTGTAGTCGCTATTAGGCCGATCCAGGTGATGGTCACTGGATGGCAGTTAAGAACATCCTTAAGTATCTAGACGAACTAAGGATGCTTTCTTGATTTATGGAGATGGAGAACTTGAGGTAACTGGGTATACCGATGCAAGTTTCCAAACCGATAAAGACGACTCTAAGTCGTAATCAGGGTACATATTTTGTTTGAACAACGGAGCAGTAAGCTGGAAATCTTCCAAGCAAGAGACTGTTGCCGATTCAACAACAGAAGCGGAGTATATTACTGCATCTGAAGCAGCAAAAGAGGCAGTTTGGATCCGTAAATTCCTAATTGGATTAGGAGTAGTTCCGTTAGCAGCTGAGCCCGTTCCATTATTGTGTGACAATAACGGGGCTATAGCGCAGGCTAAGGAACCACGGTCTCATCAACGATCCAAGCATGTTCTTCGACGTTTCCATCTGATTCGTGAGATCATACATCGTGGCGATGTGAAGATCGAGAAGGTCGCATCAGATGACAACATTGCAGACCCGCTGACGAAAGCTATTTCACAGCAAAAGTTTGAGAAACACATACATAGTTCAGGTGTTAGATGCTTGAGTGACTGGCTATAGGCCAAGTGGGAGATTGTTAGACAATTATGACCCATAGCGTCACCGTTTGTAAAAGACATTGTGTTTTGTATAAAATTGACTATGTAATATTGAAATTGCCTTTTATCATTTCGTAATTCATTTACTATTACATATAAATGGTAAAAGTCCATATGATTAGTTCCGGATTGAGATGATATGAGACAGTATCAATCCATAAAGGTTTAATCATTAAATATCCCTAGTCGTAGTATTATCGAGACTGGACATCGATAATGCGGAATGGACTAGTATTGCACTTGTGCGCGTTGTGAGAGCATAACGGCACAGTTCTCATATGTTTAAGTATAGGATACTTATGCAAGTGCGATAGGAGGTTGTGTTTTACCGATGGTACGGAAAACAGCTTCGCTCTGGATAGACCCCGCGGAATCCCATTGGTAGTATGTATATGTGTCTACGGGAGTCCGCGTCAGGGTAGATGTATTTGGTCTTAACCTGAGACTTACATCGCTAATACTTGCGACAATCGGTAAACTTTGGTTTTGGTCGTCCAGGGCTTTAACAGGTTCTGTGTACGCCTCTATTGGATTTATCGAGAATCGTAGTGTATTGGATGTGATGTCAAGACGGAAGTGTCACTCCAGACATATGGAGATGATGATCACGCAGGGATTCATAACTCGTTCTCTATTGTGTTGCAACCATCGGGATAATGTGACAAGGTCATGATTATCCGATTCAAAGAGACTAGTTGTTTGATATCCGATATGTGCTTCGTACGGGACAGACACTATTCCAGCCCCAGGCCTAGCACGTGACATCTGATACTGGATCGTAATACGAGATACTAGGTATTCTACGTCTGACATAGATTATATATTCCAGTAAGAATATTTCTGGAGAATTGGGTAGGCACGGTGCTTTGCTAGAAGCCAACCATGTCTTGTAAATCGGTAAGCACGTAGTACGAGGTACTCGCTTTATCGGATAGTCCGATAACCGGATTTACTGCCAACATATCCAGAGATCTCTTGGGTCGCTTCCCAAGGATTCACCGATGACAGTTGACTTAAATTGGAATTAATCTGGGATTAATTAAGAGAGAGAAAATTAATCTGGGATTAATATGGGCTTTGTTTAATCTGGGATTAAAAGTGTACAGTGGCGAAAGAACGCGATTAATTTGGAATTAATCGGTAAAATAAATTTAATAGTTAAATTTGATTTTTCTATTTAATTTATTCAAACGGGCTAAAATTAATATATCGGATATATTAAAATGGATTGGATTTCATTACGAGATTAAAGTCGGACTTTAATGCGAACGAACGAATTAATTTAGAATTAGTTCGTGAACGACGTTCGTAATATATTTACGAGGCATCGTTATTTAATTAAATTGGATTTAATTATTTAGCGACGAAGGATCGTTTAATCGGATTAAACGGAACCGAGCCGCGTCAAATGCCCGTAGAGATATTTGAATTTCGGATTCAAATATTTGGAGCCAAAAGTGTGGTAGGTGTTCCCACCACACAACCACCTTGTTTTGTCTTAATGAATACCATTTACCCATCTCTACCTTGTTTTGGGTAAAAGGTGAAATGGTTTCACTTTTTGGTAAATAACAAAAAGGCATTTCATTCGTTGTAACACTTGACACAAACACAAAACACAAAAACCCTAAAGACTAAGGCTTGGCCGAATTCTTCCTACTCTCCCCTCTTTGATTTGATTTTCAAATCATCAAAAGCTAGCACTTTGGAAGTGAACAAAGGTGATAGGGAAACTCCTCAATAGCTTGGAATCATCATAAAGCTTGGATTCATCCTGAAGCTTGGATCTTGGAGATCCAAGATCTCAAAATTTTTAAAGCTCCAACACTCATTGTAAGCATATTCCGCATCTTATAATGATCAACTCTTATATTATGCATGCTTATTAGATCCTTATAATGTTCTAGGAACACTAACATGTAGACAACAAAAATTTTACCTCAATAGAAGTTGCTCCAAGCTCATCTCTTTGATGTATGTTGAGCTTCCAAGCTTGATTCTTGAATTCCAAACTCATGGGAAAGGTTTCCCTATCACCTTTGAATGACCCATTTAGTGTGCTAGCACTTGAGATTTTAAAGCAAAAAATCAAGAATGTGAAGCCAAGCTTCACGCCATTTTGGAGAAAAATGGAGCCCAATATTCGGCCAAGAGAGAGAGAGAGAGAGTTGGAGAGGGAGAGTTCCTTTTGTTTTTCAATTTTTATGTGTGTTATAATTTTCCAAAAATCAACAAAGTTTATTGAGAGCAAAATTGTATTTAATGCTCTCAACCACCTCCATCACTAAAAGGTGACATGACACACATCACAAAAAGTTGATGTGACTGCCATCACAAAAAGTGACTAATGATGTGATTTGATGTGGGCCCCACTTGATTTAAAATCGGAGTGAGCACGCAAACACATCCCGGGCTCGGGTTCGTTAATTTCGAATTAACAAATTTTTCGTTGCGACTTAATTAAATCAAATTTAATTAAATAATAATGCCTAGCAAATTTACTTTTAAAGTCGCTCGCGAATTAATTCTAAATTAATTCTTTTGCCCGAAATAAAATTCGATTTTAATTCCGTTATGAAATCTAGTTTCATTTAATATATCGAATATATTATTTTAATCGATTAATTCCAAATTAATCGTTCTCTCTCTCTTTTAATTGAATTTTATCCCAGATAAATTTCACCGTAATTAATCATAGATTAATTTTCTCTATCTTCTAATTAATCTCATATTAATTATGTTCGAGTCATACATCATCGGTGAATCTTCGGGAAGCGACCCATGAGATCCCTGGATATGTTGGCAATAAATCCGGTCATCGGAATAACTGAATACGTGCGTACCTAGTACCACGTTCTTACCGATTTACAAGACATGATTGGCTTCTAGCAAAGCACCATGCTTACCCAATTCTCCAGAAATATTCTTTAAGGAATATATAATCTATGTCAGACGTAGTATACATAGTATTGCGTATTACAATCCAGTATCGAATGTCACATGCTAGGCCTGGGGCTGGAATTGTGTCTGCCCCGTACGAAGCACACATCGGATCTCTTGTAACTAGTCTCTATAATCGAATAATCATGACCTAGTCATATTATCCCTATGACTGTAGTACACAAGAGTACTAGTTTCGTATCCTACGTGATTATTATCTCCATATGACTGAAATAATTCTTCCATCTTGACATCACACCAAATACACTACGATTCTCAATATACCTAGAAGAGGCTACACAGAAACTGTTAAAGCCCCGGACGACCAAAACCAAAGTATACTAATTGTCGCAAGTATTAGCGATGCAAGTCTCAAGTTTTGTTTTCTAATATAGTCCCAAGATCATATTTGAACAATGAAAATGAATGAATACTCAAAGAAGTGAGGCGGAATCACACTTACATTGATCGGATTTAGGATGCGTCAAGTTCAAAACTTCCTCCTCCAAGTTTCGGCCAAGGTGCTTATTTGTTGAAGATGAATGAGCTTCAAGCTTTTGAAAGGATTCCAAGCTCCAAGGTTGGTTTCCCTATCACCTTGTGATGATTCCTTGAAGGTGCTAGCCTTGGAAAATTTGCAACAAATCTTCCTATCCCTCTTTGCTCCTCACGACAATGAAGAAAAATTGGGAGAGTTTATTTGCTTAGAAGTGGCGTGAATGAGAGAAGCATGGAGAAGTGTTTTGGTTTTGTTGACTTGAATTTTAATTTCAAAAATTAAAATCATTTACCAAATGTTTGGTAAAGGTAAATCAATCCATCATCATGTCAACTTGTGTATAGAACAAGTCTTCACTAACTTCCATCACAATAAAATGAATGAATGACTAGTGATGTGACATGTGATGTGCCTTGAGGGCCCCACTTGATTCGAAATCCGAGTGGGCCCGCAAACACTCCCGGGCTCGGGTTCGCTAATTCCGAATTAACAAATTTTTCCGTTGCGACGTAATTAAATCAAATTTAATAAAATAATTATGCCAAGCAAAATTACTATTCACGTCACTTGTGAATTAATTCTAAATTAACTCGTTTGCCCGAATTAAAATCTAATTTTAATTCCTCAACAAAATTTAATTTCGCTTAATATATCGAATATATTATTTTATCGATTAATTCCAAATTAATCGTTCTCATTCTCAAATAGTATTTTATCCTAGATAAAATCTCTCCGTAATTAATCCAAGATTAATTATGTTCGAATCATACGTCATCGGTGAATCTTCAGGAAGCGACCCAAGAGATCCCTGGTGTAGGCATTGCATTTTTGCATATCAGCCCGATAATGAGTCTCGTATTGAGGCAACTACTTCTTTAGTCATGAAAGTCGCGGGAAACGGATGTTGGAAGGGTAAAGTTGGAAATTAGAATTTTGTTGAATTTTATCTGAGTTGTTTAGCTTCGGCTGTTTGTTGGACTTCCGTTTTAAAGCTTACCTAAGGCCCAAAACCCAAACCAAACCCAAAACACCTAAGTCAACCCAAGTCAACCCAAGTCAAACCAAGCCCACGCCCAAGGAGGGTGATTCACGCCCATATGCTCTTTATTTAGGTAATTGCACATTAATCACATGTTTAAATCAAATAAAATCCTTACCAAAATAAAAGAAATCAAATAAAATCATTACCAAATCAAATCCAATCCCAAGTCCTAATTAGGAGATCTATTCCTTATTAAGAAGATGTCACCATCAATAGAACTCCTACTCCTAGTCGTATAAGGGAAACCTCCTCTCATTTGCCTATAAAAAGAGGCCTTCACCCCCATTCATAGCCCTAGCTCACATATCTCTCTCACACGCCCAAGCCCTCTGGTTCACGCCCAAGCACCTCCTCCAAGCCTCCATTGCCGTATACACAAATCCCCAAGAAACCCTGCATTGCCGTGAATCACCACCCATATTCTCATCGCCGCACAACCTGCCATACATCCTCCCTTTCTGCCGCACCTTAGCCACCCTTCATAGCCCTTAAACAAGCCTTAAAACAGCCCCTAATACACCCTCTTACTGCCGCAAAACACCTCAAACACAGCCCCCAATCACACGCCAAAACAGCCCCGAAACCCACTGCACTGCCTCGCAAAACTGCCGCACTTCACCCCGCTGTTCTTCCCAGTTTTTGTGCGGTTTTAACCCATCAAAACAGTCCCCAAAACACCCTGAAACTACAGAAAAAAACTACACAAATACCCCCAAAAAAACCCCTCAAAACCGCAACCCTTTTAGCCTCCAAAATCGCCCAAAATAGTCCACTAATCGACCAAAACAGTGACCTGAAACGCAGCAGTAAAACAGCAGTAAAACGGACTTAAAACAGCAGCCCGAGCATCAAAACAACGAGGAAAAATAGTGAGCAAATAAATTGGAAAAGTATCGGATCATTCGCCCTTCCAACGGACGTGTAACGCCCTTTCTTGAGACGACAAAAGAGGTTAGACCTGAGGGCACCCTTTTACTTATCTTCTTCCGTTTTATTTATTTATTTTTGATAAATAATTGCATGAGAGTCATTTGAGGCATGATTTGATTGTTGGATGAGCGGGATATGTGTTCCCTTTGTGGTATATCGGATGGAAACCCGGACGTAAATTCCATAGCCGATTCCGAATGGACGGTAGTATGGTCTGCACTCGGGATACAATGCCACGTACCACTTAAGATACATGTATCTCGTCTCATCCAAATTTGTATTCGAGCATGTTGTAGTTCTAGGTTGTTTATTTTTATTTTAAGCATCTTTAACTTAGTTTCGTTATTTAATTTAAAGTATGATTATGTTTCTTTTTATGCATGATATTTAATTTAGTTTATATTTATGTTTAAGTCATTATTTGTTTGCGTTGGTTTGATGGCTTAATATGTTCAATGTGATGATATTGCGTGTTTATTGTTTAAAGACTTATTTTTTAAGCATGCGAACTTAGATTAGGATTAGTTAGCGGAAGCATATTAGATCTAAGTGACCTTGAACATTATTATTGAGTAGATGCGGTCGATTTATTGCATGAATTATATCATCACAATGACATAAGTAAGGGACCATTCCGAACCCAACGGTTTGAGGTCTTCCCTTGCGAGGGGTGAGTGCGGCCTTAAACCTTTGTCCCGGTTCACACCGGGTGGCGACTCCATTATTCTCCGGTTTAGTCCCCCGCGGACTATTCCGTACTCTCAACTAGGCCCTGAGTCTAGAACAGCATGCGTCGCCCAAGTTCTGTTGTCTACAGTCTGGCGACTCCACTGGGGATAGAGAATCGGCCTCGAAATCATGTCTTGTGTTGTTTATAATTTATGCAGTAGGAGGGGGTTAATCAAAGGCTTAGTTAAAGCTAGGTGGTGGTTGGGTGTCTTCCTTCATTCACTACCTTTCGAGGAAAAGCTGTGAAGGCACCTAGATGATCATTACCCGTAGCTTGTTGTGATAGACTAGTTTGGAGGACTCGTTGTTTATTCCTGTCACCAAGCGATAAGAGCCTAAGAGGCTAGGGTACTTAAGAGAGCCTCGCTCCACCTTCCCTCTGGGGAATCTACAACGGGAAGTCCATTCGACAGTCAGTCACACACCATAACTCGTTGGCACGTACCGTAAGGTATAAAAAAGGTGCGCTCACTTGGTCGTTTGAACCCTTGAGTGGGGAGTCCTAGTTGTGGGCAAACCTTCGTCAGCGAGAGCCTTTGTCCGCGCCCCGTGAACCCACTCGTGAACCTTAGCCATAAGAACCCGTAGTTAGTTATCTTATAATTATGTGTGATGGGCCGCCGTCATTTGGATCCAGTTGGACCTTCTGTCAAAGGGTATGAACCTGTTGGGCCATTTAAACTGGGACAAGTTTGTGTCTTTTGACAGTTGGGCCAAAAGCTTCTAGAATGCCGGTGGGCCATTTTGTGAATAGGGCCTCTTATTATTTGAAGTCATTTAGCCATATCACCGCAAAGTGTAAACCTGTTGGGCCTTTTCAACTGGGACAAGTTTGCACCGCGCAATGGTGTGATTGAATACTTTAAAATGATAATGGGCCACGTAGTTTAAATTTTCTTTTTATAGTTTTATATTACATGCATCGCACACATATGCACTGACACGTGGCCTTAAAAGAGGCAACATAGATTCCCGTTGGGTTAGAGAAGAGGGGAGATTAGTCAAAAGACCTTCAGCGAATATGAGTGAATCCGTCAACGAGGGGTCTAGAATGGATCAGATGGAAGCTAACTTCGCCAAGATGACTGAACAACTGCAAGCTCTGACTGCTGCCATGTCTGGTATGGCTGTGCCCCGCGCTGCGGGAGGATCTGAGAATGAGAGGCGGGAGAGCCCTCAAAATGGATTGAATGATGATGCTCCGGTATTTGATGATGATTTGGCTGACTATGCCGCTGGTAGGATAGCTGGGACTCAGGCTGAAATGCAAAAGCTCCGTGATCAGATGGAGTCTGTCACCCGTAAGTTGAAGGGGAAGCATGAGGATCTACTGGATTATGACTCAATGACTTTTGAGGAACAGTTGCCCGCGCAGTTCAAAATGCCTGATATTGCTAAGTTCAACGGGAACGGAGACCCGAGAGTCCACTTGAGGCAGTATGTCTCGGTGATGAGTTCAGTTGGCCTATCTCAGCGCCAAGTCCAGAAGATGTTCGGGATGTCACTCGAGGGGGCACCTGTGGTTTGGTATCATAGCCTTGAGAAGAAGGTTAAAGAAGATTGGAGGGAGTTGGCTGATGCCTTCTTGAAGCAGTATGTGACGGACTTAGAGATCGACCTGTCGCTCCGCGACTTGGAGAATACTAAGCAGAAGCCTGAGGAGAGCTTTAAGGAGTATGTTGACCGCTGGAGAAGCCAGCTCTTAAAGATGCAGACCAGGCCTTCCGAGAAAGATCAGATCAAGATGATCATTAAGGGGACTAAACCCTCGATCTATAGTAAACTGAGGAGAATGACTTCGATGATTGCAGATTTCCGCCAGCTGAGGAAAACGTAATGGATATTGAAGAGAGGAGGCTGAGAACAGAAAGTTCTATAGTTTGAACAGGAGGACTGTCGGAGGACCCTCAGGAGCTAAGCCTGTTACTGCGGAGATTGCAGCCATAAAGAATAGGCGCTTTTCTAACTTGGGTAGACCTTTGTCCAAGGTACTAGAGAAGCTACTGAGGCAAGGGCTGTTAAAACCCCTCGAACCAAAACCACTACCAAATCCTCCCCCATCAAACCTAAACATGAACCGCTTTTGCCATTTCCACCAACAGCCTGGTCATGACACCGATAACTGTGCCCGGCTTCGCCACGAAGTCCAAGACCTAATAGACTCCCACAAGATTCCCGACCCTGAAAAAGAACAACCAAACACTCACCGCAATCCTCTACCCAATTATCACTCTGTTCCCCCACCTACCTACATGATCAACTCTGGCCTACCAGAGGACCTTGTCCTCCAAACCTTTGACCAAACAGCCTTTTGCCTCGGTATTTGGGACAGTAATAGTGAAGATGAGGCGGAACAGAAGAAGGATTTCTGGGAAGACTTCTCAAGTGGGGGTGAGGAAGAAGAAGTGAAAGGCATGACCCGGAGTGGGCGCTTTTACAATGATGCTAATGAGAAAGAGAAGGGAAAGAAGTCCTGGAGGAAGGTCGTGAGTAACGAGAATACTGAGAAAGCCGAGGGTGGTATAGTGCTGCAGCAGCAGTTGAAGAAGACTCGGGCACATCTGAGCATCTGGGAATTATTGTGTGCATCTGGAACACCGGCGGGCTATGGTGGAAGCCCTGAGTAAAATAGTAATACCGGAAGATGCTAATCCAGCTATGTTTGTGGGTTCAGTGCAGAAGGAAGCCGTACTGATAACCTTCTCTGATGAAGAGCTTCCGGCTGAAGGGAGAAACCACAACAGGCCTTTGTTCATCCGAGCTGAGGTGAGGGGCAAGAGAACTTCTTGTGTGATGGTGGATGATGGCTCTTCCATCAATGTATGCCCATTGAAAATTCTGGCAAGGCTGGGTATTAAGCCAACTGAGTTGAGTCCTTCCAACATGACTATCAAAGCCTATGATGATAGCAAGCGAGGAGTTGAAGGTACTTTTACCGCAATAGTCAAGGTTGGTCCAGTTGAGGATGAAGTGGAGTTCACTGTGCTGGACATCCCAGCCACTTTTGCCTTATTGTTGGGAAGGCCCTGGTTCCATAAGCTTGGGGGCGTGCCCTCTACTTTGCATCAGATGATCAAGTTCCCTTATGACGGGAAAATCGTCACTATCCGAGCCGAGGTGGATAATGCTGTAGCCGCTTTGGAAATACAACCTTTCCCAAGGTTCCAAGTGTCGGCAACTTTTGAGGAGTGGGTGGATCCCAAGGTAGCCCGAATTATGGAGAAGATGAAATTCGAGCCGGGCCAAGGCTCAACACTGCCAGATTTCAAAGGGCAGAACACTCGGAAGGGTTTGGGATATCGTTCTGATGAGGACAAGCCCAAGGTCAAGAAGAAAGGGCTAAGCTGATGGAGTGCTTTGTTAAGGCCTCAGGGTATCAAGGAGAACCCGAACCGGTGGAAGTCAACGGGTTGTGGTACCTGGATTCGAGATTTTCCAGGATATGCTTGGTGAAAAGCCGCTGGCAGGAGAAGTTGCAAAGAAAAGAGAAGAGGAGAAGTGGGAGGAAGAGCTCATGAAGCTGGAGACCCTAACACTCGGGGAAGAAAAGAAACCTGAGATAGATCCTATTGTAGAGGGAGAGATATCTGTAGAAGATGAGGATATTTTCCTTCCAGATTTGTTTGAGTGTACTCCTTTTGTTGTTGGCAATAAAGACAATAGTTCTGCTTACTTGACTGAGTCTCCGCTTTCTAACTTGCATGACTTAAGCATATTCGATATCAACTCTGTCAAAACGAATGCATTCAACCTTGGTACGCCTGAAAATCCCAAGGAAATCTTGATTGCAAGCGAAGTTACCGCCGAAGAGCGGAAGAACTTAGAAGAGATGTTGGTTAAATATGCCAAAGTGTTTGCTTGGTCTTATGAGGACATGCCTGGGGTAGATAGAAGTATTGCCCAACATGCGATACCGACATATCCGAACATGAAGCCAGTAAAGCAGAAACTCCGAAGGATGAGACCCGAATGGGCCGAGAAGGTCAGAGAAGAGGTCAAGAAGCAAATAGATGTGGGATTCTTGGAAGTAGTGAAATACCCCGAGTGGTTGGCAAACATTGTGCCTGTACCGAAGAAAGACGGCAAAGTCAGGATGTGTGTCGACTACAGAGATCTTAATAAGGCATGCCCAAAGGATGACTTTCCTTTGCCGCATATTGATGTGCTTGTGGATAGTGCAGCATTGTCTTCCATGTACTCATTTGCGGATGGGTTTTCAGGATACAACCAAGTGCTTATGGCGAAGAAGATAAGCACAAGACCGCCTTTGTCACAGAATGGGGTACTTATTGCTATAAGGTGATGCCGTTTGGGCTTAAGAATGCCGGAGCCACATATCAGCGGATGCCACTACACTCACCACACATCATGCTCATGCATAAGAGATTGAGGTGTATGTGGATGACATGATGGTCAAGTCAGAGACAAGAGACGGGCACATAGAAGCGTTGGAAAGTTCCTTGAACGAGTGGATAAGTACAACTTGCGGCTGAATCCCAAGAAGTGTGTTTTCGGAGTAACATCAGGAAAGCTGCTCGGCCATACAGTTGGAATGGCGGAATAGAAGTGGATCCCGAGAAGATTAAGGCTATTACTGAGATGCCGGCACCAAAGACAGAGAAAGAAGTCAGAGCCTTCCTAGGGAAAATCCAGTATATCAGCCGTTTCATCGCTAAGTTGACATCGGTGTGTGAGCCCATCTTCAAAGTTGTTGAGGAAAGATCAACCAGTGAAATGGAACGAGCAGTGTCAGGAAGCATTTGACAGAATAAGGGAATATTTGGTGAAACCTCCTGTGTTGAAACCTCCGAGACAGGGTAGGCCTTTGGTACTTTATTTGGCTATTGAACCTGAAGCGCTGGGGGCGATGATGGTACAAGCCGATGAGACAGGAGTAGAGCATGCTGTCTACTACCTCAGTAAGAAGCTGCTTCCATACGAGCTCGCTATCAGGAAGTGGAGAAGATTTGTCTAGCAGTAGTATGGGCATCCAAGAAGTTACGCCACTACTTCCAGTCTTACAAGATCCAAGTGGTCGCAAAGGAGAATCCTTTGAAGTACTTGCACTCAGTACCCTCGCTGGTTGGGAAGTTGGGCAGATGGTTAGTGCTGCTGACTGAATTTGACATCGAATACCTCACCTCCAAGGTAATCAAAGGGCGAGCCGTGGCAGAATTCCTGGCCTTGCAACCTTGAAGGGGATCAGTACAAGTTTGAGTTCCCGACGAAAGAAATCCAAGCTATAGCAGTCCAAGGATGGAAGATGTATTTTGACGGAGCAGTGAATTGCAAAGGAGCCGGAATCGGGATTGTAATAGTCACCCCTGAAGGAGAAACTTTGCCTATGGCCAAGAGGTTGACATTCGGAGTGACTAACAACATGGCTGAGTATGAAGCATGTGCATTGGGTTGACTGCACTGATAGCCTTGAGGGCTAGGAATGTTGAAGTTTTCGGAGACTCGATGTTGGTGATCCGACAGATGCAAGGAGAATGGGAACTGAAGGAAAGAAGACGGTTGAAGCCGTATCTGTTCCATCTCAGAAGTCTGGCCAGACTATCCCCGATTGTAAATTTCAGCATTTGCCGAGAGAGGAGAATCAGATGGCAGATGCATTGGCAACACTGGCCGCAACTTGGGAAAATCCAGAGAAACTGGTGATGAGACCGCTTGTGTTGACAACGGCAAGCAAGCCAGTCTATGAGATAGGCAGAATCTTAGAAGTGGAGGTCGACGATGGGAAACCTTGGTATTATGATGTACAGAGGTATTTGGAGCGTGGGGAATTCCCAGAGGAAGCAAGCAGAAAGAAAAGACCGAGTGGCCATTCAGAAGTTAGCCTCTCAGTATGTGAGTCTGAAGGGAGAGCTCTACAAGAGGCAGGGCAATGGTATTCAGCTGAAATGTTTAAGAAAGGAAGAAGCTCAGAAGATAATGGAAGAAGTGCACGCTGGTGTATGTGGACCACATATGAACGGATTGAACTTGTCCCGCAAGATTGTGAGACAAGGCTTTTACTGGTCAACCATGGAAGCGACTGTGCGAAGCTGGTAAAGCACTGTCATGACTGTCAAGCACACGGCAATTTGAATCATCTGCCGCATACAGAGTTGCAGGCTGTCAGAGCCATGGCCTTTCTCAGCTTGGGGAATAGATATGATCGGAGAGATTCGACCGAATGCATCGAATGGGCATCGCTTTATAGTAGTGCCGTAGACTACTTCTCAAAGTGGGTAGAAGCCGAATCTTTCCGCAATGTTACAGCAAAGCAGATGGCGAAGTTTATAGCTCGGAATCTCATTTGCCGGTATGGTATGCCGCACCATGTGGTCACGGACAATGGAGTCCAATTTCAGGGAGAAACCAAGGCGATGTTACAGAAGTATGGAATCGGCCATCACAAGTCCTCACCATACAGGCCGCAGGCTAATGGGGCAGTCGAGGCAGCCAACAAGACGATAAAGACGATTTTGGCGAAGATGACAGAGAATTACAAAGATTGGGCTGATAAGCTGCCATATGCCTTGTGGGGTACAGAACATCGGTGAGAACGGCAACAGGAGCCACGCCGTATTCTTTGGTTTATGGAATGGAAGCGGTACTGCCGGTGGAAGTTGAGATACAGTCCATGCGGGTGTTAGCAGAAGCAGAGTTGCCTGAACAAGAGTGGACCTCGCAAAGGTTTGAACAGTTGGCTCTGATGGATGAGAAGAGGATGAAGTCCTTGCATCACATGCAGATCTATCAGAAGAGGCTGGCTCGAGCGTTCAACAAGAAGGTGCGTCCTACCAAGATCAAGAAAGGTGATTTGGTACTCAAGCAATCGAAGCCGTCGACGACAGACCCAAGAGGGAAGTTCAGACCGAATTGGGAAGGACCATACATTGTTCAGAAGGTAATGGGAAATGGAGCAGTGAGACTGTCGGACTTGGAAGGGAATGAGTTCACAGAGCCGATCAACGTTGACAGATTGAAACTGTATTTTGCCTGAGGGACAGAAGACTGAATAGTCACCCGCAGAAGACCTAACCCGACGGGATAAAGAAAACTCATGCATGCATGCATACATATAACCCATTATTGCATCTTTTTTGTGTGTTTTGTGTTTTGTGTTTTATATTCACAGGTTTCGAAGACAGAAAAGTGACAACAGCAAAGACATGCCAATCAGAAACAGCGAAAGCACTGTGTTGAATTTGGGTAGAAATCCTAGGGCTGAGGTCCACATCGTTGTTAAGATTCAGATGGTAATCTGAGGGTTGAGGCCCATTTTGAGTTTGAGTTTCGGGTATGGATCCCGGGGGCGAAGCCCACATGGTCAGCCGTAGAGAGGAAGAATTCCTTAGAGTGAGTGAGTAAAAAAAAAAATGAAAAAATGAGTGAGAGAGAAATCTTTGATGGGTAAACATATGTCCGGTGATGACATTGTGTGCTGTAGGGAGAAGCCTTAGAAACGAGAAGTGCGAGACGCGCTCTTATCTGGTATTCAGAATGGATTGATCTCTGCTAGACTCATAAAGCACTTGATAAAGGTATCTCAACAGTAGAAGCCTGAGCGGTTGATGAGATGACTAGTTGAAGAGATGGTGGATCGGTGAATGACCGTTTGCCTGGATGTCCACACTGATTTGCCTTTGCTACGATACATGATATGGTTGGAAAATAAAGAAAGAAAAGTCTCTGCAATGAAAAGAAAATAGACCGCCTATAACCAATAAGCGTGAAGCTACCCATGGGCGAGTATTAGGACCACCATGAGGAGAAATGCTACCTTAAAGGGTAGGTGTGTCAAAAAAAAAAAAGAAAGAAAAAAAGAAAGAAAAAAAAAAAAAAAGAGGAAAAGAAAAGTCCAAAGAAAGAGATGATGCAATAAAAGAAGACCATATCATGTTGAGTATGCTACAGTAATCACAGAGCGTGACCCAGACATCCAGGTTGGTTAGACCCACTGGTCCGATTCTCCGAAGCGAAATCATCGAGTTGGCTGACTTAAGGAATAAGCTGCGAAAGAGCCTTAGCACACACACACTAGGAGTCTAGTTCAGATCACCCGTTCAGAGGATTGGGTTTGAGTATGTCGAGTACTTTGAAGATTCTTTGGCTTTGACGCGAAGCACCCGTTGAGGACAAAAATATGTTTAGCTATCAAGATTATCTCGAAGAGAGACACTACAGTGTGTTGAAAGAGTATCAGCATCAATTTCTGCCGGGTATGTCATTCTGGGGACGAAGCCCACATCAGTCCAGTATCATTTCTGCCGGGTATGGCATGGCATTCTGGGGGCGAGGCCCACATCAGTTCAGTATCAGTTCTGCCGGGTATGGCATTCTGGGGCGAGGCCCACATCAGTTCAGTATCAGTTCTGCCGGGTATGGCATTCTGGGGGCGAGGCCCACATCAGTTTAGTATCAGTTTCTGCCGGGTATGGCATGCTGGGGGCGAAGCCCACATCAGTTCAAATCAGATGGCCAGGTACGGCACTCTGGATATGGAGATATCAGATCAGATCAGGCAGTACGGCACTCCGGGTATGGAGACATCAGATCAGCCAGGTACGCACTCGGTATGGAGACATCAGATCAGCAGGTACGTCACTCGGGTATGGAGATATCAACTGCGACACCCTAGGTACGGGGTTAGCATTCAGACTTTGTGGCACTCTAGGTACGGAGGCGTCACTGCGACACCCTAGGTACGGGGTTAGCATTCAGACATTTGTGGCTCTCTAGGTACGGAGACGTCACTGCGACACCCTAGGTACGGGGTTAGCATTCAGACATGTGCTCTCTAGGTACGGAGACGTCACCGCGACACCCTAGGTAGGGTTAGCATCCAGACTTGTGGCACTCTAGGTACGGAGGCGTCACTGCGACACCCTAGGTACGGGGTTAGCATCTCAGACACTTGTGGCTCTCTAGGTACGGAGACGTCACCGCGACACCCTAGGTACGGGGTTAGCATTCAGACATTTGTGGCTCTCTAGGTACGGAGACGTCACCGCGACACCCTAGGTACGGGGTTAGCATCCAGACTTTGTGGCACTCTAGGTACGGAGGAGGTGTCACTGCGACACCCTAGGTACGGGGTTAGCATTCAGACATTTGTGGCTCTCTAGGTACGGAGACGTCACCGCGACACCCTAGGTACGGGGTTAGCATCCAGACTTTGTGGCACTCTAGGTACGGAGCGTCACCGCGACACCCTAGGTACGGGGTTAGCACTCAGACACTTGTGGCTCTCTAGGTACGGAGACGTCACCGCGACACCCTAGGTACGGGGTTAGCACTCAGACACTTGTGGCACTCTAGGTACGGAGTCGTCACCGCGACACCCTAGGTACGGGGGGTTAGCACTCAGACAACAACAACATCACTGCGGCACTCTAGGTACGGAGACGCAACTGCGACACCCTAGGTACGGGGTTAGCACTATCAACTCAACACAGCAGGCGAACCATGTGGCAGCTGGCGAGCCAGGTAAGTAAAAATGCATTGCACGTACTTTGATAGGATTGTCATTGTCACACACTGCACAAGTCCCATCAAAGTGGGGGCGACTGTAGGCATTGCATTTTTGCATATCAGCCCGATGATGAGTCTCGTATTGAGGCAACTACTTCTTTAGTCATGAAAGTCGGGGGAAACGGACGTTGGAAGGGTAAAGTTGGAAATTAGAATTTTTGTTGGATTTTATCTGAGTTGTTTAGCTTCGGCTGCTTGTTGGACTTCCGTTTTAAAGCTTACCTAAGGCCCAAAACCAAACCAAACCAAACCAAACCCAAAACACCAAGTCAACCCAAGTCAACCAAGTCAAACCAAGCCCACGCCCAAGGAGGGTGATTCACGCCCATATGCTCTTTATTTAGGTAATTGCACATTAATCACATGTTTAAATTAAATAAAATCCTTACCTAAATAAAAGAAATCAAATAAAATCATTACCAAATCAAATCCAATCCCAAATCCTAATTAGGAGATCTTCCTTATTAAGAAGATGTCACCATCAATAAAATCCTACTCCTAGTCGTATAAGGGAAACCTCCTCTCCTTTGCCTATAAAAAGAGGCCTTCACCCCCATTCACAACCCTAGCTCACATATCTCTCTCACACGCCCAAGCCCTCTGGTTCACGCCCAAGCACCTCCTCCAAGCCTCCATTGCCGCAAACACAAATCCCCAAGAAACCCTGCATTGCCGTGAAATCACCACCACACTCTCATCGCGCACAACCCTGCCATACATCCTCCCTTCTGCCGCACCCCCCTTAGCCACCCTTCACAGCCCTAAACAAGCCTTAAAAACAGCCCCTAAACAACCCTCTTACTACCGCAAAACACCTCAAACACAGCCCCCAATCACACGCCAAAACAGTCCCCGAAACCCACTGAAACTGCAGTAAAAAACTGCACAAATACCCCAAAAAAAACCCCTAAAACCGCAACCCTTTAGCCTCCAAAATCGCCCAAAACAGTCCACTAATCGACCAAAACAGTGACCTGAAACCAGCAGCAAAACAGCAGCAGTAAAAGGACTTAAAACAGCAGCCCGCAGCATCAAAACAACGAGGAAAAATAGTGAGCAAATAAATCGGAAAAGTATCGGATCATTCGCCCTTCCAACGGACGTGTAACGCCCTTTCTTGAGACGACAAAAGAGGTTAGACCTGAGGGCACCCTTTTACTTATCTTCTTCCGTTTTATTTATTTATTTTTGATAAATAATTGCATGAGAGTCGTTTGAGGCATGATTTGATTGTTGGATGAGCGGGATATGTGTTCCCTTTTGTGGTATATCGGATGGAAACCCGGACGTAAATTCCATAGCCGATTCCGAATGGACGGTAGTATGGTCTGCACTCGGGATACAATACCACGTACCACTTAAGATACATGTATCTTGTCTCATCCAAATTTGTATTCGAGCATGATGTAGTTCTAGGTTGTTTATTTATTATTTTAAGCATGTCTTAACTTAGTTTCGTTATTTAATTTCAAAGTATGATTACATTTCTTCTTTATGCATGATATTTAATTTAGTTTATATTTATGTTTAAGTCGTTATTTGTTTTCGTTGGTTTGATGGCTTAATATGCTCAATGTGTGATATTGCGTGTTTATTGCTTAAGGACTTATTTTTTAAGCATGCGAACTTAGATTAGGATTCAGTTAGTAGAAGCATATTAGATCTAAGTGACCTTCGAATATTATTATTGAGTAGATGCGG
This sequence comes from Zanthoxylum bungeanum, assembly GCA_019454045.1. Lineage (NCBI taxonomy): Eukaryota > Viridiplantae > Streptophyta > Magnoliopsida > Sapindales > Rutaceae > Zanthoxylum > Zanthoxylum bungeanum. The sequence goes on along the minus strand of SKCR01053875.1, from coordinate 34,655 downwards.
TCGATTTATTGCATGAATTATATCATCACAATGACATAAGTAAGGGACCATTCCGAACCCAACGGTTTGAGGTCTTCCCTTGCGAGGGGTGAGTGCGGCCTTAAACCTTTGTCCCGGTTCACACCGGGTGGCGACTCCATTATTCTCCGGTTTAGTCCCCCGCGGACTATTCCGTACTCTCAACTAGGCCCTGAGTCTAGAACAGCATGCGTCGCCCAAGTTCTGTTGTCTACACCTGGATATGTTGGCAGTAAATCCGGTTATTGGACTATACGAACACGTACGTACCTCGTACTATGTTTTTACCGATTTATGAGACATGGTTGGCTTCTAGCAAAGCACCGTGCCTACCCAATTCTCCAGAAATATTCTTAAAGGAATATACGATCTTTTTCAGGCGTAGTATACGTAGTATTGTGTATTGCGATCCAGTATCGGATGTCACATGTAAGGCCTGAGGCTGGAATAGTTTCTGCCCCGTACGAAGCATATATCATATATCTAGCAACTAATTTCTTTAATCGGATAATCATGACTTAGTCATATTATCCCGATGGTTACAACGCAATAGAGAACTAGTTCTGTATCCCTGCGTGATCATCATCTCCATATGACTGAAGTGATACTTTCGTCTTGACATCACATCCAATACACTACGATTCTCAATAAACCTAGAAGAGGCATACATAGAACCTGTTAAAGTCCTGGACGACCAAAACCAAAGCGTATTGATTGTCTCAAGTACTAGCGATGTAAGTCTCAGGTTAAGACCAAATACACCTACCCTGATATGGAATCACATAGACACATAGTCATACTACCAATGAGATTCCGCGGGGTCTATCCAAAGCGAAGCTTTTTCCGTACCATCAGTAAACACAACCTCCTAACGCACTTGCATAAGTATCCTATACTTAAATATATGAGAACTATGATGTTGTACATTATCGATGTCCAATCTCGATAATACTACGATTAGGGATGTTTTAATGATTAAACTGCTATGGATTGATACTGTCTCATATCTTATCAATCCGAAACTAATCATAAGGACTTTTACCATTTATATATCCAAGTAAATAAATTAAAAAATGATAAAAGGCAATTTCCATTGCTACATAGTTAATTTATACAAAAACCACAATGTCTTTGACAAATACTGACGCTATGGGTCATAACTGTCCAACAATCTCCCACTTGGCCTATAGCTAGTCACTCAAGCATCTAACACCTGAACTATGTACATGTCGCTCAAACTTTTACTGAGGTATAGCTTTCGCCAGCGGATCTGCAAGGTTGTCATCTGATACGACCTTCTTGATCTTCACATCACCACGATATATGATCTCATGAATCAGATGGAAACATCGAAGAACATGCTTGGATCGTTGATGAGACCGCGGTTCCTTAGCATGCACTATAGCCCCGTTTTTACCATAATACAATGGAACGAGCTCAGCTGCTAACGGAACTACTCCTAATCCAATTAGGAATGTTCAGATCCAAACTGCCTCTTTTGCTGCTTTAGCTGCAGCAATATACTCCACTTCTGTTGTTGAATCGGCAACAGTCTCTTGCTTGGAAGATTTCCAGCTTACTGCTCCATTATTCAAACAAAATATGCACCCAGTCTACGACTTGCAGTCGTCTTTATCGGTTTGGAAACTTGCATCGATATACCCAGTTACCTCAAGTTCTCCATCTCCATAGATTAAGAAAGCATCCTTAGTTCGTCTAAGATACTTAAGGATATTCTTAACCGCCATCCAGTGACCATCATCTGGATCGGCCTGATAGCGACTACACATGCTCATAGCATACAAGACATCAGATCGCGTACATATCATGGCATACATGATCGATCCAATTACCGAGGCGAACGATATCCGACTCATGTTGTATCTCTCATCTTGAGTTTTAGGAGACATGCCTTAGAAAGAGTGACGCCATGTGACACTGGCAACAGTCCCATTTTGGACTGATCCATATTGAATCTTTTCAACACTTTGTCAATATATATACTATGGGAGAGTCCAAGCATCTTTATTCCTAGAATAAAGGCTGTTTCTCCCAGATCCTTCATGGAGAATTTTAATTAAAGCTAAGCTTTTACCGATGTTAACATGAGAATGTCATTGCCAATAAGCAATGCATCATCAACATAAAGGACTATGAATGTCAGTGCGTTCCCACTAACCTTCTTATGTACACAAGGATCATCTTCATTTTGAACGAAATCATATTATTTTATGATCTCATCAAAAAGTTGGTTCCAAGACCGCAATGCTTGCTTCAATCCATAAATGGATCGATTTAACTTACAAACCTTGTTTGAAAGTCTAGGTACGATAAAACCGTCAGGCTGTTGCATGTAAACATCCTCCAAAAGGTTTCCGTTAAGGAAAGCAGTTTTGACGTCCATTTACCATATCTCGTAATCGAAATATGCAGCAATAGCAAGCATTATCCAAATGGATTTAATCATGGCAACGTGTGAGAAAGTTTCATCGTAATTGACACCATGTCGTTGACGATACCCCTTCGCTACAAGCCTGGCTTTGTACGTTTGCACATTGCAATCCATGTCAGTCTTCTTCTTGAAGACCCATTTGCAACCAATAGGCTTTACGCCTTCTGGTGCATCAACCAGTGTCCAAATTTGGTTGGTGTACATGGAATCTATTTCGGATTTCATGGCTTCTTACTATAAAATGGAATGGATATCTTGTATCACTTTCTCATACATAGCCGGTTCGTTATCCTCAATGAGATTAATATCTACATGAGTTGAGATCAGAAACCATACCTCTCAGATTGTTTCCTAACTCTCTCCGACTTACGAGGTCCTTGTGTAATCGAATATTATGGTACAATCTCATCCCTGATGGACTGTTCATGTTCCGTTTAGGATTCTGTGCTAGGAACAGTATTACTCCGATTTCCATCGAGTTCTACCTTCCTCCCACTTATCACTGCATTTAGGAATTCCTTCTCAAGGAAAACCGCATGTAGAGCAACAAATACTTTTCTAACTTGTCTTTCTCATTTGAAGTACATACGTGGATCGCTGATGAGACCATTAATTCTTTAGCCTCTGTGATTCCATATGCTCAAAGCATATGAGACACTAGGTCGAGTATATTTATTTCAATGTACGAGTTCTCGGAGAGTGCCAACAACTTTTAGATCTATCCGAGTAGATCTTTATTCCTAGAATAAAGGTTGTTTCTCCTAAGTATTCTACGGAGAATTTTCATGAAAGCCAAGCTTTCACCGATTGTATTATGGGAATGTCATTTCCAAGAAATGACATGTCATCATTATATAGGACAATCATTGTCAGTGCGCTCCCACTAACCTTCTTCTGTACATAAGAATCATTTTCGTTTTGAATTAAATCATATACCATTATGATTACATCAAAATGATGGTTCCAATAATTCAATACTTGCTTCAATCCATAAATGGATCGATTTAACTTGCAAACCTTGTTTGCATGTTTTGGTACGAAAAACCCATCAGGATGTTGATAAACATTCTCCAAAAGGTTTCCATTAAAAAAAGTGGTTTTGACGCTCAGCTGTGATATTTCATAAATGAAATATGCAGCATTAGCAAGCATTATCCGACTGGATTTAATCATGGCAATGGATAAAAAGTTTCATCGTAATCGACATTATATTGATGACGACACCCTTTCGCTACAAGCATAGCTTTGTACGTTTGTATGTTGCCATCCATGTTTGTCTTCCTTGAAGACTCAATTAGTACCAATAGGCACAATGCCTTTCGGTATATCAACTAGTGTCTAAACTTGTTGGTATACATGGAATCCTTTTCGGACATCATGGTACTTTGCCATTATAGGGAGTCGATACCTTATATCACTTCTTTATATGTAGCCAGTTCGTATTCTTCAATAAGATTGACATCTTCATGAGGTAAAATCAGAAAACCATACCTCCCAGGTTATTTTCCGACTCTCTCCAACTTGCGCGGTTCTTATGTATTTAAATATTGTGGTACAGTTTCATCCTTGATGAACTGTTTGTGTTCCGTCAAAGAATCGGTGCCTGGAATAATTTTACTCATATTTTCATCGAGTTTTACATTTTTCCCACTTACCACTGCATATAGGAATTTCTCTTAGGAAAACCGCAAGGTGAGTAATAATTACATTGTTCTCTTGTGAGTTGTATAAGTACTATACTTTGGTTTCCCTAGGATAACCTACAAATTAGGCACTAATTCAATTTGGGTTCTAGGTTGGTATCATCCAAACATATGCCCAGCAATCCAAAATCTTCAGGAATTAGAAAACCCTATTTCTTTCCTGTTCATATCTAATATGAAGTCTGTCTAACAGATTTTTATGGAACCTTATTCAAAATAAGTATTGCACTGTTTAATGCGTATCCCTGGAAGGAAAATGGTAGCTTAGAGCGACTCATCTTTAACCTTATCGTATCCAACAAAGTTCGATTTCTCTGTTCGGACACACCGTCAAATTGAGGTGTTCATGGAGGAGTCCACTATGAAAGAATACCATACTCTTTCAAAGAGTCGAGAAACTTATTGCTTAAGTGTTTTCCACCACGGTCTAACCGTGATGGTTTAATACTTTGGCTGGTCTGTTTGTCTACTTCTTGTCGAAATTCTTTGAACTTATCAAAAATTTCTGACTTGTGTTTCAAAAGAAACACATGACCATAACGTGATTCCACATCCATAAAGGTTATGAAGTGTTCCTATCCACCTCTAGACTAGCTTGACATGGGTCCACTTATGTCACTATGAATGAGGGCTAACAGATTGGTGGCACTTTCACTTCTACCAAGTAAAAGATGTATTAGGCACTTTGCCTGATTAAACTAGATTCGTAGACATCATTTGAATTAGAATCAAATCTGTCCTAGTACCCACTCTTCGAAAGTGTGGATATACGAGTCTTGTTAATGTGTCCCAGACAACAATGCCACAAATAAGTCTCATCTGATTAATTCAGTTTGAGCTATTTGTTTGTCATGTTATATGTTTGAGATTCATTTATATTCAAAATATAAATACTGTTATTCACATCTAATGTGCTTATCTCAATATCATCTTTATAAATAAAACACTTAATGTTCTAGAATATAAAAGGTATACCCGCAATAGGTTAAACTTAGATATAGAGATAATGTTTCTAGTCAAACTAGGTACTTTTAATAGTTTCCTAATTTAGGTACGTGCCCAAAGAGCAGTTCCAAAACTTAGGTTTCTACGATTAAAACAGGGACTCTCGTCCCGTTTCCGACTCGCAGGTCGATCTCAACTGAAGCTAGTCTCCAGCTAATCAGTAGATTCTGCATATCAATACATATTTATGTACAACACTTAGTATCAAAAATACAATTTTGATACAAGTAGTGAACATGGTTATGACAAATATACTTGAAGCCGAAGCCTTGCCCCGCCTTCACTTCCTTCATGTCTGCCTTGTCCATATGGCAGTCACGCTTCTAGTGACCCCGTTTGCCACAGTTTAGGCAGACATCTTGGGATATGTCATTTGTATTCCTAGAAGACTGTGACGATTTTACCTTTGCCCTTTTCCATATCCCAGAAGCCTTCGGCCAAGCCTTGGCCATCTGGGATGTCGAAGTAAGATGCGTCTTGCGCTTCTTTCCCTTTTTCTCTGGCTCTGTCTTCTTGAGCATAGCCATTAACTTTCCAAGAGTTTTCTATTGCAATTAGTACTTCTAAGATTTAAGAATAGATCTATGAAGATCCTTCAATTTCAAAATCATGGTTTAAGGATCTAATCCTTAATTCTGACGAAGAAATTAAGGAGTTATTGCGGCAAGCATAAATGATTGAGCACTAAAGTTTTCATCATCATGAGTCTTTTAAAGCTCATACTCTATATTTGCTCAACTTCGGGCTTAGGCCCAAGAGGTTGCTCTATCAAATAGAGTAACTTCTTAGTTCCTAGGACAATCCTAAGGTTATATTCCCAATCTGAAAATTGGAGCCATTTAAAGATATTTTCACCCAAGATTATGTTTTAAACGCTAATCTTTCAGTTATCTTGATTCCAATAGTCTAACTATTCAATCAATGATTTAAGGTACATTTGAATATAATGATTACTATAGTCTAATTATCTAATCTACTATAATTTTGATTGGTTAAATTCAAATATATTGATTACTATAATCCAATTATATAATCAACTATAAATGAAGTAGTTTGAATACAGTCCAACTGTTTAATTTAAAACAACAATTAAATATTAGTCCAACTAATATATATTTATTAATAATGACGAAAAAATGAAATTAGTGCGTTTTGGCAAGTATCTAAACGAAATTACAAATTTAATATTTGCCTCCCACTATTTTTCGGTGAGCCTCTAACCCTCTATGGAGTACTCGGGAAACCTGGTTTCTTAGTTCCTAGATCCAGTAGGTGGACCTCCAAGTCCGAAACATATATAATATATATGCCAATACATCCAATATATTTTCCTAACCTTTTTCCTCTGAATCAACTAAGCCTTGGCTTTGGCACATCAAGCTTAATGATTCTAGATAAGCGGGACCCATTGACTTTGGAAAGATTCGTAATCGATTTCGATGGACAAGAATTGATCTTGACTTTGGCCAACAAATCACAACTTGTCCAAACTTGGTTGGTGTACATGGAATCTATTTCGGACTTCATGGCTTCTTGCCATAAAGTGGAATCGATATCTTGTATCGCTTCCTTATACGTAGCCAGTTCGTTATCCTCAATGAGATTAATATCTACATGAGGTGAGATCAGAAATCCATACCTCTCAGGTTGTTTCATGACCTCTCCGACCTACGCGATCCTTATGTAATAGAAGCTTGTGGTACATTCTCATCCCGGATGGACTGTTCTTGTTCAGTTGAGGATTCAATGCCAGAAATAGTATCACTCCGATTTTCATCGAGTTCTACTTTCCTCCCACTAACCACTGTATTTAGGAATTTATTTTCAAGGAAAACCACATGTAGAGTAGTAAATACTTTATTCTCTCGTGGGTGATAGAAGTAATATCCTTTAGTTTCCCTAGGATATCCTACGAATATGCATTTATCCGATTTGGGTTCAAGTTTGGTACCTTCCAAACGTTTGACGTATGTGTTAGACAATTATGACCCATAGCGTCACTGTTTGTAAAAGAAATTCTGTTTTTGTACAAAATTAACTATGTAGTAATGAAATTATCTTTTACCGTTTCATAATATATTTACTTTGATATAGAAATGGTAGAAGTCCTTATGATTAGTTCCGGATTGAGATGATATGAGACATTATTAATCCATAAAGGATTAATCATTAAATATCCCTAGTCGTAGTAATATCGAGACTGGACATCGATAATGTGGAATAGACTAGTATTGCACTTGTGCGCGTTGTGTGGGCATAACAGCATAGTTCTCATATATTTACGTATTGGATACTTATGTAAGTGCGATAGGAGGTTGTGTTTTACCGATGGTATAGAAAACAGCTTCGCTCTGGATAGACCCCGCAGAATCCCATTGGTAGTATGTCTATGTGTCTATGGGAGTCCGCTTCAGGGTAGGTGTATTTGGTCTTAACCTGAGACTTGCATCGCTAGTACTTGCGACAATCGGTAAACTTTGGTTTTGGTCGTCCAGGGCTTTAACAGGTTCTGTGTACGCCTCTACTGGGGTCTATTGAGAATCGTAGTGTATTGGATGTGATGTCAAGACAGAATTATCACTTTAGACATTTGGAGATGATGATCATGCATGGATTCAGAACTTGTTCTCTATTGTGTTGCAACCATCGGGATAATATGACAAGGTCATGATTATCCGATTCAAAGATAGTAGTTGCTTGATATCCGATATATGCTTCGTACGGGGGCAGACACTATTCTAGCCCCAGGCCAAACATGTGACATTTGATACTAGATTTCAATACGCAATACTACTTATTCTACGTCTGACATAGATTGTATAATCCAGAAAGAATATTTCTGGAGAATTGGGTAGGCACAGTGCTTTGCTAGAAGCTAACCATATCTTGTAAATCGGTTAACACGTAGTACGAGGTACACACTTAATCGGATAGTCCGATAACCTGATTTACCAACATATCCAGAGGTCTCTTGGGTCGGTTCCCAAAGATTCACCAATGACAGGTTATTTAAATTAGAATTAATCTTGGATTAATTAAGAGAGAGAAAATTAATCTGGGATTAATTGAGGCATTATTTAATCTGGGATTGGATGTATTCGAAAGAGATAGAGAGCGCGATTAATTTGGAATTAATCGGTAAAATAAATTTAATAGTTAAATTCGATTTTTCTATTTAACTTATTGATATGGGCTAAAATTAATATATCAGATATACTAATTGGAATTAGATTTCAACACGAAATTAAAGTCGGACTTTAATACTTACTAACGGATTAATTTAGAATTAATTCATAAACGGCATTCGTAATAAATTTACGAGGCATCGTCATTTAATTAAATTAGATTTAATTATTTAACGATAAGAATTCATTTAATCGGATTAAATGGATTCGAGCCGCATCAAATTTTCGTAGAATCCATTCGAATTTTAAATTCAAATGTGGGGCCCACTTTAAATGTGGTAGTTGGGGGAGTGGTTGGCATTTATGCCATACCATCCACTTTCCAACATCCTTGGAATGGTTTTGGCAAAACCATTTACCCAACCACCTTGTTTAGGGAATGGTTTTGGCAAAACCATTTACCCAACCACCTTGTTTAGGTGAAAAGGCTAAATTGGTTTTTACCAAAACCCCTCTCTTTCTCTCATTTTGTGTAGACAACATAAAAAAATTCTAGAAACCCTAATGCTTTGGGCGTGAGCTTCCTTGTTCTATTCTCTTTGATTTTGTGGCAAAGTCAAGTTAGCTAGCACTTTAAGGAATCAACAAAGGTGCTAGGGAAACATCTCAAAGCTTGGATTCAACATACAACTCTTGGATCTTGGAGATCAAAGTTAAAATTTTTCAAAATCAAATCCGTTCATTGTAAGTATTTTCCGCATCTTATAATGATCTTTATCATGCTTTCATGCTTATTAGATCCTTGGCATGTTCTAGGAACAACAAACAATGGTATCATGAGCCAATTTTTTAAGCATAAAAAATTTTCTAGGGTTCTTGAGACTAAAATTTGGGGCTTTTGTGTTTTGAACATGATTTTTTCAAATTGATGGTTTGAGCATGTTTAGAATATAATAACTTAGAGTTATGCATGATTAGATTTGAGACAAATCAAATGAATCAAAAATTTAAATCCTCTTTAGTGTGGCCGAATGCACTGCAATCCACTGCAGTTTGATTTTTTATTTTTTACAACATTGGATGTGTTTAAAGCATGATATAAATGTTGATTGTTGGTTTGATTAGATTGGAATAAAAGTCAATAATGTTTATGTTAAATTCAAAGAGCATGTTGAGCATGAAAATGATATGTTTTGCTTCAATTTGTGTTGAGCATAAATTGATTAACTTAACTATGATTAAGTAGTTAATTAAGATGTTTTGGAAATATTAAGGTTAATTAATTAATCATGGCTAATACACTTTAATTATAATAATTATAATATTTGGAATATTAAAATTATAATAATTGGCCTTTAAAGTTTATTGGGCTAAAAATATGTATTTGGGCTTAATGGGCTTGGTTTGACCAAGTTTGGTTTTGGACTTTTGGATTGGATCCAATTGGGCCCAAAACCAATTCCATAAAGTCCAAATACATCACTTGCCCTTTAAAGAATTTGATTGGGCCTAATGGGCCTAAATTGATTTGTTGGCAATAGGGTGATTCCTATTGGGCCTTGACATTTTGGGTTTGATCCATTATGGCTAAAGCTCATGCCTTAAGAATCATTTAAAAGCCCATTGGACTTTAATTAAAATGACATTGGATGTTTTTGGGCCTTTGAGACCCATCAAGATTGGATTTGGAATCCAAGTCTTTAAGGCATATAAATAAGTGTAAATGATTAATTTGGAATTAAATTGGAATTAGTATTGAATATAAATAAATTGGATTTAAAGTTGTAGTTCGATATAATTCAAGAATACGTACTTTAAGTATTTATTCTTAAACGAGTTGGACTCGCGCAAATCAAATCGTTGTTTGAACATTGGATGGTCATTAATCAAAGATTAATTAATTGGATTAGATTGATTGAATAACATGCTTTGTATGAATACATGAATGTGTTGTATGAATAATGTATATCGGATGGATATTTGAAGGGCGAGGGCAATTTTGGAAATTGTAATAAATTTAGAATTTATTAAATTGGACCTGTGAGTCCAGCCTTTTATCTCCTTATTCTCTGTATTTCTCTTCTCTCCAATTCCCCTCAATGTAAATGAGGTTTCTTTATTGTATTATGTAATTGGGTAGAAGTTAGAATAGTTCTAGCCGGGGAGAGGAAATAGAGTGATTTGTTCTAGGAACAATTTGTGACATATCCATCCGCATATCATTATTAATTTATTTATCGCGCCTTATTATGCTTTTAGAATGCATGCTTAAGGGTGTATGATGATACCTAATCAAAGATGATAAATTGGTTGCCAATTTATGCGAAAAACCCTCAAAATATATTAAGCGTTTTTCCTTCCGTTGAGTGACTCTTATTCAAATCCAAAGTTGGCATTGGTTTGTTGGCCAAAGTCAAGATCTTTGTCAATTGCGGATGTGTTTGAATCATGAGAGTTTTGTTCCATATCGGTGTCTTGTCCAAGTAGTGATTTATTGGCCAAAGTCAAGATCACTTCTTGTCCGTCGACATTGATTACGAAGCTTTACATGTCAATGGGTCCCACTTAACTGGAATCATTAAGCTTGTTGTGCCAAAGCCAAGGCTTAGTTGATTCAGAGGAAAAAGGTTAGGAAAATATATTGGATATATTGGCATTTATATTGTATATATGTTTCGGACTTGGATGTCCACCTACCGGATCTAGTAATTGGATGAGATCCAATTGACCTTCGAGATCTACCTAGTTAAATATAATACAACTTGTTGGCCGAAGTCAAAGTTGTGTGTTATTTAACGGGATCCTAGCCCACTAGGAAACTAGGTTTCCCGAGTACTCGACAGAGGGTTAGAGGCTCGCCGAAAAATAGTGGGAGGCTAGTATTGAATTTCCAATTTCATTCCGATACTTAGCTTTACGCGCTTTCAAAATATATCGTCAAAACTATTTCATTAGTTGGACTAATATAATGTTATTTTTCTTGTAACAATTAGATTGTACCCAAATATCGTTGACTAGATAGTTGGACTATCGTAGTCAAGATGACTGGAAAGGGAAATGTCCGAGACATTATCACGGGCGAGAATGTCTTTAAGGGCACGAACTTTACCGATTGGGAAATGAATCTAAGGATAGTCCTTGGAGCCGAGAGGCTGCTATACACCATACAAACACCTCTTGGGCCTAAGCCCAAACCTGATCAGTTACTTGAGCTGGAGCTTTGGAAGTCTCACAGCGATGATTGCGATACTGTCAGTCTATTATGCTTGCTTCCGTGACTCAATATTTTCGTCGACAGAACAGGGACTTGGATCCCGCAAGATCTTCATCGATCCAACCGAAGGTTGCAGGGATATGAGTTAGTAAAAAAGCTCTTCTGCTCACGTATGTCAGAAGGCATGTCTGTTGAGTCTCATGTGGCACAAATGATTACTGACATAGATGAGCTGACTGAGTTGGGGATAGCCTTAGAGGCTGAGATTACCGTAGATATGACCTTGCAATCTCTCCCCGAAACTTAGAGACAGTTCATCATAAACTATAATTTGATGAACACTAATGATACTCTTGGAGACTTATTGTCAATTCTCAAGGAAGCCGAGAAAGAACTACTTAAGGGCAATAAGCGCGAGGCGCACTTTGCTTCGACATCTCAAACACCGAGGGCTGGGCCCAGAGCGACTGTGTTAATGTTCCTAGAACATGCCAAGGATCTAATAAGCATGAAAATTATTGAATAAGAACATTATAAGTTGCGGAATACTTACAACGAACGGATTTGAGCTTTTAAAAAATTTATGAAGATGATCTCCAAGATCCAAGCAAAGTGTTGATTCCAACTCTTGAAGATGTTTCCCTATCACCTTTGTTGACTTGCTTACGTGCTAGCTTTTGATTTGAAGAACAAAATCAAAGAGAGCAAAATGAAGAAGTTCACGCCCAAGGGAGAGTATCTAGGGTTTCTATTTTGTTCAATATGTGTAAAGTGTGTAGAGAGTTGCTTTTGGTAAAACCCTTTTACCATTTTCACCAAAACTTGGTAGTTGGGTAAATGGTTTTACCAAAACCAATACAAGGTGGTTGGGTGGTTGGTGGCTTGGCATAAATGCCAACTACCACCACCTACCACACATGTGAAGTGGGCCCCACTTATTTGAATTCAAAATTCAAATATCTCTACGAATATTTGCCGCGGCTCGGTTTCGTTTAATCCGATTAAACAAACTTTCATCACTAAATAATTAAATCTAATTTAATTAATAACGATGCCTCGCAAATATATTACGAACGTCGTTTACGAACTAATTCTAAATTAATTTGTTCGTTCGTATTAAAATCCGACTTTAATTTCGTAATGAAATCCAACTCATATTAATATATCCGATATATTAATTTTAGCCCATTTGAATAAATTAAATAGAAAAATCAAATTTAACTATTAAATTTATTTTATCGATTAATTTCAAATTAATCGCGTTCTATCTCTACTGAACACATTTAATCCCAGATTAAATAAAGCCCTAATTAATCCCAGATTAATTTTCTCTCTTCAATTAATCTCAGATTAATTCTAATTTAAGTCCATTATATGTTTGAGATTGATTTATATTCAAAATATAAAGACCATTATTTGCGATAGCAGTGCAAATTTCTATACACCCGGTGTTTCTAAATATAAAAGTGTACCCACATTGGGTTAACATAGATACAGAAATAATATTCCTAGTCAAACTAGGTACATAATAACTGTGTGTAAGTTCTAGTACATGCCCTGAGGGCAATTCTAAAATAAAAGTGCCAACGGCCAAAACGGCGATTGGTGCCCTATTTCTGACGCGTAGATCAATCTCCCCTGAGGCCAGTCTCTTGCTAATCCACAGATCCTGCACATCAGTACATATATGAGTACCACAACCGGAATCAAAAATCCGATTTTTAAAACTAGAAGTAGTCATGTTTATTTCAATAATAAAAATACCTGCAGCCGATGCATTGCCCGCTTTAATCTCCTTCTGGAGCACCTTGTACTCGGGGCAGTCACGCTTCCAGTGACCCCGCTTGCCGTACTGGACGCATACATCCTGAGATTTGTCCTTAGGCTTCCTAGAAGCCTTTGACGATTTGGCCTTGCCCTTTCTCTTACGCTTCTTCTTCTTCACACCTCCAGTTGCCTTGGGCCCAGCCCTCGGTGTCTGATATGTCGAAGCAAAGTGTGCCTCGCGCTTATTGCCCTTGAGAAACTCATTCTCAGCTTCATTGAGAATTGACAACAACTTTCCAAAAGTGTCATCTTGGTTCATCAAGTTATAGTTTCTGATGAACCTTCTCCATGTGTCGGGGAGAGACTGCAAGATCAAATCTATGGTAGTCTCTGCCTCTAAGACTATCCCCATATGAGTTAGCTCGTCAATGTCAGCTATCAGCTGTGCCACATGGGACTCAACAGACATGCCTTCTGATATACGTGCTCGGAAGAGCTTATTCTGCAACTTATATCTCTGCGATCTTCAGTTAAATCGGTGAAGATCGTGCAACCTCGCCAACATATTATAGGGATCCAAGTCCCTATTCTGTCGACGGAAATGCTGAGTCATTACAGCAAGCATAATAGACTGAGTAGTAGAATTGTCATCGTTGTGAGTCTTCCAAAGCTCCAGCTCAAGTAATTGATCAGGTTTGGGTTTAGGCCCAAGAGGTGTCTGTATAGTATATAGCAGCCTCTCGGCTCCAAAGACTATCCTCAGATTCATTTCCCAATCGGCAAAGTTCGTGCCCTGGAAGACATTTTCACCCATGATAATGTCTCGGACATTTCCCTTTCCTGTCATCTTGATTACGATAGTCCAACTATCTAATCAACGATATTTGGGTACAGTCTAACTGTTACAAGAAAAATAACATTATATTAGTCCAACTAATAAAATAATTTTGACGAAATAATTTGAAAGCGCGTAAAGCTAATTATCTGAACGAAATTGAAAATTCAATACTAGTCTCCCACTATTTTTCGATGAGCCTGTAACCCTCTGTCAAGTATTCGGGAAACCGAATTTCCTAGTGGGCTAGGATCCCATTAAATAACACACAATCTTGACTTTGGCCAGCAAGCTGTATTGTATTTAACTAGGTAGATCTCGAAGATCAATTGGATCTCATCCAATTCCTAGATCCGGTAGGTGGACATCAAAGTCCAAAATATATATACAATATCTATGCCAATATATCCAATATATTTGCCTAACCTTTTTCCTCTGAATAAACTAAGCCTTGGCTTTGCAATAACAAGCTTAATGATTCCAGTTAAGCGGAACCCATTGACATGGAAAGCTTCGTAATCAATGTCGATGGACAAGAAGTGATATTGACTTTGGCCAATAAATCACAACTTGGACAAGACACCGATGTGGAACAAAGCCTTCATGATTCAAACACATTCGCAATTGACAAAGGCCTTGACTTTGGCCAACAAACCAATGCCAACTTTAGATCTTGAGTAAGAATAACTCAACGGAAGGAAAAACGATTAATATGTTTTGAGGGTTTTTAGCGTAAATTGGCAACCAATTTATTATCTTTGTTAAGGTCTCATCATTCACCCTTAAGCATGCATTCTAAAAGCATAATAAGGCGCAGAAAGTAAATTAATAACGATATGCTGATGATATTTAACAGATTATTCCTAGAACAAATCACTCTATTTCCTCTCCCCTGGTAGCACTATTTTACTTCTACCCAATTACATAATATAATAAGAGAAACCTCATTACATTGAGGGGAATTAGCTGAGAAGAGAATACAATGAAATAATGAGAGATAAGGCTGGACATGCAAGTCCAATTTATAAATTCCAAATTTACAACAATTTCTAAAATTGCCATTTCCCTTCTAATATCCATTCGATATACGCTATTCATTCAACACATCCATATATTCATTCAGAGCATGCAATTCAACCAATCTAATCCAATTAATTAGTCTTTAATTATGTGATCATCCAATGTTCAAACAATGATTTGATTTTGCGCGAGTCCAACTCGTTTGAGAACAAGTACTTAAAGTATGCATTCTTGAATTATATCGAACTACTCGTTAAATCTAATTTAATTCGTATTCAATACTAATTCATGTATTTAATTCCAAATTAAATAATTACACCTTTTAATGCGCTTTAACGATTTAGATTCCAAATCTAATCTTAATGGGTCTCAAAGCCCAACTAACATCCAATGTTCGTTTAATTAAAGTCCAATGGGCTTTTAATTTATTTCATAAGGCATGGGCTTTGGTCAATGTGGGTCAAACCCAATTACCAAGCCCAATTAAGGAATCACCCTCATTTGCCATAAAACCAATTTTGGCCCATAAGGCCCAATTAAACTTTTAAAGCCCATTTATTTCATTTGGACTTAATGGAATGATTTAGGGCCAATTTGGATCCAATCCAATTGGCCTAAACCAACTTGGCCCAACCAAGCCCATTATTCCCAAATATAACATTTCCAAGCCCAATTCAAAAGTAAGCCCATTAATTAAATTTTAAAATTCGAAATTTTATAATTTAATTAACCAAGTGTATTACATCAATTAATTAACTAAATCAATATTTCCCAAATACAATTTAATTAATTAATTATGTATCCTATTGTTCAACTAATGTCCAACATTCTTGAATCAAAAATCAAGTCCATTACAGGCTAATAAGCTCTCGGCCAAGGTAAGGAATTTTGTCCGAATTCATATTTCAATCCGATTGAATTTTAAATCGACATATCCCAATCGTTTCAAGTCATCCAATGATCAACGAAACAAAAAATACCAAGAACCTAGGGTAATCTATACATTCGGCCAAGCCAATCCATAGGGCAAAAATTGATCCAATCAATATTTCATGAAATTGATCCAATACAACCTCAATATATCATCATTCAAGCATACTCAATCAATCAATTTTATCAAATCATGCTCAAATTGATTTACCCAAATTTTACCATAATTCATTTCATGCTCATTTTGGCTCAAAGATACCATTGTTGGGTTTCTAGGTTTATTCCTAAGATCAAATAAGCATAGAAATGTGAATGAATAACAACGAAGAGTGGTGGAAACACACTTACATTGATTGGTTTATGGATGCGTCAAACAACAAAATTTTTCCCCAAAAAGCTTTAAGAATTCGGCTAAGATGAATATCCAAGCTCCAAGCTTTGTCTTGTGATTCCAAACTCTTGAATAGGTTTCCCTATCACCTTGTAATGATTCCTTGAAGGTGCTAGCCTTGGATGATTTGCAACAAATCTTCCAATCTCTCTTTAGTCCTCACGGCAGAGAAAGAAAAATTGGGAGAGTCTTTGGATATCTCAAAGTGGCGTGAATGATAGATGAATGAGAGAGAGAGTTAGTTTTGTTAAATTGATTTTGTATTTCAAAAATAAATCATTTACCAAAACCAAATATTTGGTAAAAGTCATACATCATGTCATGACTTTGGAGTGTAGAACACTTCTTCACTTACTCACCAAAACCCATCACAATAAAGTTACTTTAAAGTGACAAGTGATGTGATGGTTGATGTGACATGTGGGCCCCACTCGATTCCAAATACGAGTGGGCCCGCAAACACTCCCGGGCCCGGGTTCGCTAAATTCGAATTAACGAACTTCTATCGCGACGTAATTAAATCGAATTTAATTATATAATTATGCCTA
This sequence comes from Zanthoxylum bungeanum, assembly GCA_019454045.1. Classification (NCBI taxonomy): domain Eukaryota; kingdom Viridiplantae; phylum Streptophyta; class Magnoliopsida; order Sapindales; family Rutaceae; genus Zanthoxylum; species Zanthoxylum bungeanum. Next base: position 17,647 of record SKCR01053875.1, on the reverse strand, counting down.
GCAAAATTACTATTCACGTCGCTAATGAATTAATTCTAAATTAACTCGTTTGCCCGAATTAAAATCTAATTTTAATTCCGCGTTGAAATCTAATTTCGTTTAATATATCGAATATATTATTTAACGATTAATTCCAAATTAATCTTTCTCTCTCTTCAAATAGTACTTTATCCAAGATAAAGTCTCTCCGGAATTAATCCCAGATTAATTAAGCTCGAATCATATGTCATTGGTGAATCTTCGGGAAGCGACCTAAGAGATCCTTGGATATGTTGCTAGTAAATATGGTCGTCGGACTATCCGAACACGTACGTACCTTGTACTATATTTTTACTGATTTACGAGATAAGGTTGGCTTCTAGCAAAGCGTCATGCCTACCCAATTCTCTAGAAATATTCTTAATGGAATATACTATCTATATCAGGCGTAGTATACCGTAGTATTGCATATTACGATCCAGTATCGGATGTCACGTGCAAGGCCTGGGGCTGGAATAATGTCTGCCCCGTACGAAGCACATATCGGATATCAAGCAACTAGTCTATTTGAATTGGATAATCCTGACCTTGTCATATTATCCCGATGGTTGCAACACAATAGAGATCCAGTTCTGAATCCCTACGTGGTCATCATCTTCATATGTCTGAAGTGAGTCTTCCGTCTTGACATCACATCCAATACACTACGATTCTCAATAAATCCAGAAGAGGCGTACGCAGAACCTGTTAAAGTCCTGGACGACCAAAACCAAAGCGTATAAATTATCACAAGTATTAGCGATGCAAGTCTCAGGTTAAGACCAAATACTCCTACCCTGAAGCGGACTCCCATAGAAATATATACATACTACCAATGAGATTTCGTGGGGTCTATCCAGAGCGATGCTATTTTCCGTACCATCGGTAAAATACAACCTCCTATCGCACTTGTATAAGTATCCAATAATTAAATATATGAGAACTATGTCGTTATACCCTCATAACACGCACAAGTGCAATACTAGCCTATTCCGTATTATCGATGTCCAATCTCGATAATACTATGACCAGGGATATTTAATTATTAAACCTTTATTGATTGATACTGTCTTATATCATCTCAATCCAGAACTAATCATTAGGACTTCTACCATTTATATATCAAAGTAAATAAATACAAAATGGTAAAAAGTAATTTCATAACTACATAGTTAATTTCGTACGAAAACACAATGTCTTTTACAAAAGCACGGAACGCGAAAATATGCAAAAGCCTCTGTCGATGATCAGATGTAAACATCCAAAGTAATCTAATTAATCATATATATATGTTAATCAAATTACCTGAATTCATTAAGATTAAGTTCCAATTATTGGTACCCCCTCCCGACAGGTATATGTCTATCTTGTAAGGAAATATACCTAAGGGACATCTACCCCAAGGTGAGATCGTGAGCTATTGAGTCTAAGGCTGAAACCTAAAATCCTTTCGTCAAGTTCATTTTAAGTTTACCAAATCAATCTTATTAATGGTCAATTAATAAGAAGCATTAATACCAAAACTTAATAAAAAACCAATATATTACTCAAAAAACAAAATAACCAACTTATAAACCGGTGATATTAGAATTCATCACAACCCAAGATATAGTATTTAGTTACAACACATATCTAAGATTATTAAGGATATAAATAAAGAAAATAACATAAAATAAACTTATAAATTACAAAGGTAAAATAATAAAATAAAATGAAATACTTCTAATTTAGAAATCTCCCTTATTATAATATATAAATTTTGCATAACATTACCAACCAACCATATAGACGGTATCCTGATTAAGTCAGATTTTGATTAATTCCAACCGACCATAAAGGCGGTATCCAATTAATTCAGGTTTTAAGATAGTTTATATATTATAACTAAGGGAGGTTAATCAAAATTATAATAATAAAAGCTTTACCTTTCACGCAAGATACAATCTTTTTAATATTTTAAGGAAATCTCCAGAAGAATGAATGAAAATTTCAAATGAATTCGGCCTCAATTTATATGCAAATTTTATCTCTGTGAGTCACGATGCGTGAAGCTTGCGAGTCGAGACGTGCTGTTGACTCGTGACAAGTGTATGCGGCTTTGACGGGATGATAACACGTGGCTATCGGCAGAATTATTGGCTCGGCATCGTGACATGTGAGGGCTTGCATATCGCGACGCTTGTTAGTGTTCCTAAAACATACCAATGATCTATTAAACATGATTATGTGTGAATAAGATCATTAAAATGTGCTGAAAGACTTACAATGATCGGATTTGAATATCACAATTTGTGTTGTGTTCTTTAAGCTCCAAGCTTTAAGTGTTGATTCCAACCCTTGAGTGAGTTTCCCAATCACCTCTGTAAAATCCTTGAAGTGCTAGCTTGATTGATTTTGCAACAAAGTCAAAAAAGAGAGGAGAGCACTCACGCCCAAAGCTAGGGTTTTTATGTGATTGTTTTGCTTGTATCTTGTTGGAAGAGAGAGACATTTGGTTTTGATAAAGGGTTTTTACCCTTTTCACCTAAAACCATGTTGCTAGGGTTTTGGTTTCACTTAAAACAAAACCAAGTGGTTGGAAAGTAAGTGGTTTTGGCATAAATGCCAACCACCATTTCACACATGTGAAGTAGGCCTCACCTTTTTAATTCAAAATTCAAAAGGTCTCTACGAATATTTTCCGCGGCTTGGATCTATTTAATCCGTGTAGGACACAGAAATCAGTGATGCTGTTCTAGGCTTGCGGCCTAGTCGGGAGTATGAAATAGTCCATGAGGAACTAAATCGAAGAATAATGGAGTCACCACCCAGTGTGAACTAGGAAAATGATTTAAGGCCACACTCACCCCTCACAAGGGAAGACCTCGAACCATTGGGTTCGAAATGGTCCATTACTTATGCCACTTATAATGAATATATTTGTGCAATAATTTAACCAAGTCTACGCAACCTACGTATGAGAGAGTAACCTATATCTAAATGTGCATAAAACTTATATATAAGTTTGAGGGCATAAAAGTAAAGCCTAAATCAAAGTTTGCATGCATGAAAATAAATGGGCATAACGGCAACCACGCAAGCACATGAACGCATTAAATAGATAAACATGACAATATAAATAAATAACAATCTAAACATAAATGTAGAAGAGACATAATTAAATTCCTAATGCAAAAGAAATAAGTAAATCTTGCTTGGAAATAATCAACTAAATCATGCATAAAAAATAATATATTATTTATAATAAACAACGAATAAAAATAAACTTGGATGAAACGAAACATGTGTGTCTCTCAAGTGGTACGTGGTATTATATCCCGAGTGCAGACCATACTACCATCCATTCAGATTCAGCTACATAATTTATGTTCGGGTTTCCATCCGATATACTACAAGAGATAACACATATTTCATTCATCTCATGGCCACAACATTCATGAATCCATAATATACATGCAAAGAAATAAAATAAATAATAGAAAGAAAGTACATGAATAAATTAAAAGGGGCGTCCTCAGGTCTAACCTCTTAAGTTGTCTTTTGGAAGTGCGTTAAGCAGTCATCAGAAGGGTTGATTCTTCGCAACTCCTCCGATTCACTAGTTCAATGTTTTCCATCGCTGTTTCACTGTTTTGGATCGCTGTTTTGCTTCATGTTTTTACGGTATTATGGGCTGATTTTCTAGACCGTTTTTGGTGGTTTTAGAGGGTGAATTTTGTGGTAGAATGTGCGGCAAAATAGTGTAGTTTTGGGGAAGAATATGCGGTAAAACAGTGCAGTTTTGGGGGTCAAAACAGTGCAATTTTTGGGGCAGAATGTAAGGAAAATTTGGGCAGAAAACTGGATTGTTTACGGGGGTTTATGCGGCAGTTTATGTGTGTAGTTCAGGGTGTTTTGCGGGAGATTCGCAGCTGTGTTGATGGATGTTTTGCGTGAGTCAGGGGCTGTGTTGTTTCAGGATTTAGGCATGCAGTGCTGGGGCTGTGATGAAGGCAGTTTAGGCGTGCAGGTCGGGGGTTATTCGAGGGAGTATGTGTGCAGTTCAGGGGTCTTTTGAGGGTAGTTTTACGTGCAGTTCATGGATGTTTTGAGGGAGATTTACGATTGTGTTGTTCAGAGATTTAGGCGTGAGATGAAGGGCTGTTTGTAAAGGGTTTTGTGCGGCAATGTAAGGAAATTTTATGGTGATTTTCACATGAATGAGCTAGGGGTTTTAAGGTTTGGGTTACGTCTTCTTTTTATTGGTAAATGTTGGGGTAATCCTTATGTGAATAGGGAAAGGATTTCGTGTAATTATGGGGATTTCTTCTAATTAGTGTGCTATAAGAAAAAAATCTATTTAATTAAGGATGTGATTTAATTTGATTTGATTTCTTCTCTTTTGATTAGGGATATGATTTAATTGAATTAGGAAGATGTTTGATGAGATTTGATTTGAATTTTTAATTAGGGAAGGTGATTTGTCTTGATTTTAGCATGTGTTTAATGTGCGATTTGGTTATTTTGGAAGGAGATGTGCATGGCTTTGTTCTTCTTGGGCATGGGTTTGGTCCATTTTGGTGGGCTTGGTGGTTTTGGGCCAATGATGTGTGGCTTGCGGGGGTTTTGGGTCAAGGATGTGTTTTGAAACAGAGGTCCAACGAGCGAATCCACATCTAAGCAAACGAATTTAGTGCAACAAGATATGGATTTCTGACTTTCCCTTTCGACGTCCGTTTCCTGCAACTTCCAAAACTTAAAGAGGAGTGCCTCCATACGAGACTCATCATCGGGACATATATTCAAAAATACAGTGCCTATAGTCGCCCCCACTTTGATGGGAATTATGCTGTGTGTAAAGTGACAATCCTATCAAAGTTATGCAATGCATTTTTACTTACCTGGCTCGCCAGCTGCCACTTAACTTGCTTGTTGCTTTGAATTGAGTTGATATGGTTGTGCCATACCCGGCATGCTAAACCACATACCCGAGGTGTCGCGGTTGTATCTCCATACCCGGAGTGCCATACTCGGCGTGCTAAACCCCATACCCGAGGTGTCGTAGTAGTGTCTCCATACCCGGAGTGCCATACCCGGTGTGTTAAACCCCAGACCCGAGGTGTCGCAGTTGTGTCTCCATACCCGGAGTGCCATACCCAGCGTGCTAAACCCCATACCCGAGGTGTCGCGGTTGTGTCTCCATACCAATAGTGCCATACCCGGTGTGCTAATGATATGTGTCTCCATACCCGGAGTGTCATACCCGGCGTGGTGATGATGTGTGTCTCTATACCCGGAGTGCCATACCCGGTGTGGTGATGATGTCTGTCTCCATACCCGGAGTGCCATACCCGGCATGCTAATGATATGTGTCTCCATACCCAGAGTGCCATACCCGACGTGCTAATGACGTGTGTCTCCATACCTGTAGTGCCATACCCAGCGTGCTAATATGTGTCTCCATACCCGGAGTGCCATACCCGGCGTGCTGATGATGTGTGTCTCTATACCCGGAGTGCCATACCCGGCGTGCTGATGATATGTGTCTCCATACCCGGAGTGCCATACCCTGTGTGCTAATGATATGTGTCTCCATACCCGAAGTGCCATACCCGACGTGTTGATGATGTGTGTCTCTATACTCGGAGTGCCATACCCGGAGTTTCATACCCGGTGTGCTGATGATGTGTGTCTCCATACCCGAAGTGCCATACCCGGCGTGCAGATGAGACGTGTCTCCATCTCCGGAGTGCCTTACCCGGTGTGCTGATGATGTGATGGCTTATTTTTGAACCATGTTGCATGAGGAAGGGGAGACTGGTCACCCCCATTCTCGGTTCATTTTTCTGTTCTTTGCTGCTTTCATCAAGTCTAGATAGATCTCTAGATGTGCTGTCACATGTCGACATACTGTATTGCCTCTTAGCGAGATAATCCTGATAGCTAAACATATTTTCATCCTCAATGGATGCTTCATGTCGAAACCAGAGAACCTTCATAGTACTTAATACACTCAAATCCGCTCGTCTAAATGAGTGATCTGAACTAGGCTCATAGTGTGTGTATGCCAAGGCTTTTTCGTAGCTTAATCCTTAAAGTAAGCCGACTCGATGATTTTGTCTCAGAGAATTGGATTAGTGGTTCTAACCAACCGAGATGTCTTGATCATACTCTGTGATTACTTCCTCATACTCAACATGATATGGTTTTCTTCTTCTTCTTTTGTCTCTCTCTTCTTTTTTTTCTTTTTAATTTGAACTTTTTTTTTTCTTTCTCTTTTTTTTCGACACACCTACCATTTAAGGTAGCATTTCTCCTCAAAATGGTCCTAATACTCGCCAATGGGTAGCTTCACGCTTATCGGTTATAGGTGGTCTATTTTTTTCTTTTCTTTTCAGAGACTTTTTCTTTGTTTCCAACCACATCATGTATCGTACCATAAGTAAACCAGAATGGACACCTAGGCAAACAGTCATTCACTGATCCGCCATATCTTCAACTAGTCATCTGGCCGACTACTCAGGCTTCTACTACTAAGATCCCATAATCAAATGCTCGCGAGTCTACCCAAGATCAAAAACTCAGAATACCGGACGAGAGCGCATCTCGCACTTATCGTTTCTAAGGTTTCACCTTACAGCAAACAATGTCATCACCGGACATATGTCTGCCAATCAAAGGCTTTTTTCCTCTCACTCCATGAAATTCTTCCTTTCCACTATTGATAATGTGGGCTTCGCCCCCTGGGATTCCTTCCCAAAACTGATACTGATATGGGACTCAACCTCGGGACTCATCACCGAAACTGATACCGTTGTGGGCCTCGACCCTGAGACTCATCCCCGAAACTGATACTGATTCATTCCTGAAACTGATGTCATTGTACTCTTGCTGCTTCTGGTTAGCTTACTTTTGCCATTTTCTCATTGTACTCGTGTATGCATGCATGTATGAATGAATTTTCTATTCTGCTGGGTTATGTATTCTATTCTTTAGGCAAAATACTGCTTCAATCTGTCTATATTGATCAGCTCGGTGAACTCGTTCCCTTCTAAGTCTGACAGCCTCACTGCCTCATTTCCCATTACTTTCTGGACTATGTATGGTCCTTCCCAGTTAGGCCTGAATTTTCCTCTCGGGTCTGTCTTCGACTGCTTAAGAACTATATCACATTTTTTGATCTTTGTAGGACGTACCTTCTTGTTGAATACCCAAGCCAACCTCTTCTGGTATATCTGCATGTGATGTAAAGACTTCATCCTCTTCTCATTAAGCAATGCCAACTGTTTAAACCTCTGCGAGGCCCATCCATGCTCAGGTAATTCTTCTTCTGCTAGTACCCGCATAGATTGTATCTCAACTTCACTGACAGTACCGTTTCCATTTTGTAGACCAAAGAGTAAGGCGTGGCTCCTGTTGCCATTCTCACTGAAGTTTTGTACCCCCACAGGGCGTACGGTAGCTTATCAGCCCAATCCTTATAGTTATCTGTCATCTTGGCTATTATCCTCTTTATCGTCTTGTTGGATACCTTGACTGCCCCATTAGTCTGCGGTCTGTACGGTGATGACTTATGATGTACTATCCCGTACCTCTGTAGCATTGCCTTCATTTCTTCTTGAAACTGTACTCGGTTATCCTTCACTACGTGATACGACATTCTATATCGACAAATGATGTTTCGGGCTATAAACTTTACCATCTATTTTACTGTGACGTTGCGGAATGACTCGGCTTCCACCCATTTCGAGAAGTAGTCTGCTGCCACTACTATGAAGCGATGTCTATTTGATGCGTGCGGTCAAATCTCCCCGATCATATCAATTCACCATGCTGAGAAAAGCCATAGCTCTGACAGCCCATGCAGCTCTGTATGCGGTAAGTGGTTCAAATTACCATGCGCTTGACAATCATGACAGTGCTTTACCACCTTCGCGCAGTCAACTTCCATGGTCGACCACAAGAAACATTGTCATAATTTCCAAAATTACCCCCACCCTTCTAATATCCATCCGATATACATTTTTCATACAATACATCCATGTATTCACACAAAGCATGTTATTCAATCAATCTAATCCAATTAATTAATCTTTGAATTAAATGATCATTTAATGTCCAAACAACGATTTGATTTGCGCAAGTCCAATTTGGTTTAAGAATAAGTACTCCAAGTCCGTATTCTATTACTTTTAGAGCCTCTTTTTTCTTCAAACTCTTCAGCTGAATACCATTCGCTTGTCTCTTGTAGAGTTCCCCCTTCAAAATCACATACTGAGAAGCCAGCTTCTGGATGGCTATTCTGTCTTTTCTGCTTGCTTCTTCTGGAAATTCTCAGAGTTCTAAATATCTCTGAATATCATAATACCAAGGTTTTCCATCGTCAACCTCTACTTCTAATATCATTTCTATCTCGTAGATGGGTTTATTTGCTATTGTCAACACTAGAGGTCTCATCACCAACTTCTCTAGATTTTCCCAAGTCGTGGCCAGTGTGGCTAATGCGTCTGCCATTTGATTCTCTTCTCGTGGCAAGTGCTGGAACTTACAATCGGGGAGAGCCTATGCCAGACTCCTGAGGTGGAATAGGTACGGTTTCAACTGTTCCTCCCTCAACTCCCATTCTCCTTGCATTTATCGGATTACCAACATCGAGTCTCCTAAGATTTCTACGCTCTTAGCCTTCAATACTATCAGTGCCGTCAGTCCAAAGGCGCATGCCTCATACTCAGACATGTTGTTGGTTACACCGAACGTTAATCTCTTGGCTATAGGCAATGTTTCTCCTTCAGGGGTTACAATCATAATTCCTATTCTAGCTCCTTTATAGTTTACCGCTCCGTGGAAGTACATATTCCATCCTTGGATCGTTATCGTTTGGATTTCCTCGTCTAGGAATTCAAACTTGTATTGATCTCCTTCTATCAGTTTTAATGCAAGAAACTCTACCAAAACTCGCCATTTGATCACTTTAGAGGTGTGATCCTCAACGTCAAACTCCGTAAGCAATACCAGCCATCTGCCTAACTTCCCGACTTGCGAAGGCACTGAATGCAGATACTTCAAGAGATTCCCCTTTGCTACCACTTGGATATTATACGATTGGAAGTAACGACGTAAATTTATTGATTCCCATACTACTGCCAAACAGATCTTCTCTACTTCTTGATAGCGGGCTTCGTACGAAAGCATCTTCTTACTGAGATAATAGACAGTATGTTCTACCCCCGTTTCATCTGCTTGTACCATCATCGCCCCATAACGCTTCAGGTTCTATGGCAAATATAGTACCAAGGGTCTGCCTAGTCTCGGAGATTTCAAGACGGGAGGCTTCACCAAATATTCCCTGATCTTATCGAAGGCCTCTAAACATTGCTCATTCCATTTCACTGGCTGGTCTTTTCTCAGCAATTTGAAGATAGGCTCACACATGGACATCAACTTGGTGATGAAACGACTAATATACTGAATCTTCCTAAAGAATGCCCTTACTTCTTTCTCTGTCTCTGGCGCAGGCATCTCCGTGATCGCCTTAATCTTCTCAGTGTCTACTTCTATTCTGCCCATTCCGACGACAGTGTGTCATAGTAACTTTCCTGATGTTACTCCGAACACGCACTTCTTGGGATTTAACCGCAGGTTGTACTTATCGACTCGTTCAAGGAATTTCTCAAGTGCCCTTATATGTCCGCTCCTCATCTCTGATTTCACCATTGTAGGCATTGCATTTTTGCATGTGAAACCCGATGATGAGTCTCAGTTGGAGGCACTACCTTTTAAGTTGTGAAAGCCACGGGAAACGGACATCGGAAGGGAAGAGTCAAGAATTGACTCATTGACGGATGAAGTTCACTAGTTTAGCTTCGAGTAACTCATTTGATTTATGTTTTAAAAATTAAACCCAGCCCACACACATCTAGCCCACACGAATTTAGCTCACATACCCATCTAACCCACACAAATTTAGCCCAAACACCTAACCAAGCCCACACACAACATCAAAACACCTAGCCAAGCCCACCCACCTAGCCAAGGCCCACACGCCCAAAGCCCCCTAATACACACCCAAATTAAATAATTATTAATTAATTAAAACATTAACTAAACAAAAATTAAATAAATATATAAAATATTTACCAAACATAAAATAAGTATACGCCTAATTTAAACAAATCAAATATAATTATTCCTAACTAAATAAAATTATATACCAATCTAAAATATTGACTTCATAATCTAACAAATTAAATGCCTAAATAAAGATATCACCTTCCTAATTTGAATTAACCTTGTCCCCCCTCAATCTTTGACTTTCCTTAAGACCAAATCCTAAATTGAATGCTAGATCAATTACTTGTGACACAAGGAGAAATCCTAATCCCCCTCTATATAAACAACACCTAACCTAGCCTCCCCTCCTATCCAATCTTCTTAGATCACACGCAAATCACAAAAAAATTTAGAAGAAAAAAAATATAAAAGCACAAGCACTATCATTCACGGCATTCCTAAGAAAAAAACACAAAAAATTCTCTTCATCTACACCTCTCATTGCCGTAAAACCTAGCCTAATACAAAATATCTTCCACCAAAATACAGCGACAAAATTACTCCCTATACAGCAGCCAAACCAACGCCCAACACAGTAACCCTTCTACCGAAATTTAGCATCAAAACAGCCCCTCCCTGTACGCAAAAATAGCCCTAAAAATAGAAGTCCATCTACCGAATTTTACCCCTTCAAACAGCCCCCAAAATACCCCAACCAGTGGGTAAAAATTGCACATCTAACCCTTAAAAAACCACAAAAAAATCTGCACAAACAGCTCCTAAAAAACGCAAGAAGCAGTACCTTAAAACGCAAAAAACGTGACCTGAAACAGTGAGCAGAAAATGCATCCAAAATAGTAGCAAAACGAAGCCTAAACAGCAAGAAAAACAGTGGAACAGCAAGTTAAGACGCTAAGCTAGTGAACCGGAGAAGTTGAGCCTTTACCCCTTCCGATCTCCATGAAACGCAAGTCCGAAGACGACTTAAACGGTTAGACCTGAGGGTACTTTTCACACTTATTTTTTCTGTTTTATTTTTTTTATTATTTATTGAGTTTTATTTGCATGATTATTATGTTAAAATACATGTTGTGGCCCTTGAGTAGATATAATATGCATGTATTATGGATTGATGCATGAGATGGAAACCCGGACGTAAATTTCATAGCCGATTCCGAATGGACGGTAGTATGATCTACACTCGGGATACAATTCCACATACCACTTGAGCAAACGATGCATATTTTGTTATGTTGTTTGATGTGTTTATTGTTCGTGTAATGATATGATCGAGCACATGGGCTTAGTAAGTTTGATGAAAGGTCCTCTAATTGAAGGGGTTAAAATCCTTTACCATGATGCTTCGCCGCGCCGGTCAATGTATATTCGATTGGATGTGAGATATGTTCAATCGGGTATACGAAATCCGATATTTTTTTACATTTACCTTTTTGTTTCATATATATGCATTGAGATAAGCGCATGGGCTTAGTAAGTGTGATGAAAGGTCCTCTAATTGAAGAGGTTAAAAATCCTTTACCACGATGCTTCACCGCGCCGGACGATGTGTATTCGATTGGATGTAAGACATGTTCAATCGGGTAAACGAAATCCGATATCTTTGTATTTACTTTTGTTTCACATATATATGCATTGAGATAAGCGTATGGGCTTGGTAAGTGCAGTGAAAGGTCTTCTAATTGAAGAGGTTAAAATCATTTACCACGATGCTTCGCCGCGTCGGTTATCTTTGTATTCACCTTTATTTCATATGTACGTATTATGTTGTGTGCGCATGGGCCTGGTAAGTCGGATTAAAGGTCCTCCACTTGGAGGGATAAAAAGCCTTCGGTTTACCTTTACCGTAAAACTTCGCCGCGCTTTGTTATTTCCTTTTCGTTATGTGTTATTTTTTCATCATTCGAACATTATCATTTTATTCATGCATTTTTATTTGTTGCACGTTATTATGTATGCATGCGTATGGGCTTAACTAGGGTGGGTAAAGGTCCTCTATTCGAGGGAAAATGCCTTAGGGCTACCTTACCATGATGTTTTGCCGCGCTGTTTATTACGCGATTTATCGCTGTTTTGCAAAATACCATTTTGTTCATGCATTTTATTTCTGTTTATTATGTAATATTCTACCGTGCTTTCTTTTCCATATTATTCATTCATATGATATCTCATTGCATAATCTTGCATCACATATAACATGCTTAATTGAAAATTTGTAGTAGTGACATGAGTATAGGCATACATTGCACTTCTCTCCTTCTTGGTATTCCTTTCTTTCACTCATGTTAGCCACATTCTTTTGCATCACATTATGGCACATTCATCTTTAATATACAGTTGCATCTTTTGTTCCTCTTCCGCGTATTTAAATTTGTATCTTTTATCCCTTCATGTCATACACATTTTTTGACTCCGCTTATTATGTGGTGATTTTGATTTTATTTCATATGCTTTTATAATGCGCTTATAACATGATATGTTCGCCGTTACTTTGATTTCCTTTATATTGCATGCCAATATTGCTATGGTTGTCTTACGTTTATGTTTGCATGAATATTGAATTCTTATGATGTAATATGTTTGCCATTGAAAAAGTCTTTATCTTCATGCATACAAAATTTGGATTATGGTGCACTCTTGGAAATAAGTGTTATTTAGGCTCGATTAAATTATTACACAAATCCTTTCATTACATGTGACATAAGTAAGGGACCATTCCGAACCCAACGGTTTGAGGTCTTCCCTTGCTAGGGGTGAGTGCGGCCTTAAATCTCATTTTCTTGGTTCACACCGGGTGGCGACTTCATCATTCACCGGTTTAGTCCCCCGTGGCTACTCCGTACTCCCAACCGGGCCACGTGCCCGGAACAACATGCGTCACCTAGTTTCCTGTGTCACTACAGTTTGGCGACTCCACTGGGGATAGAGAATTGGCCCCGAAATATTGTCTTATAATGTTTGGATTTATGTTTTTATTGACCATGTCTATAGTGGATGAAATGAGGGTTTGATCAAAGACATTTTAAGGCTAGGTAATGGTTTGGTGTCTTCCTTCATTCACTACCTTTCGAGGAAAAGCTGTGGAGGCACCTAAATAGTCACTACCCTTGGCCTGTTGTGACGGACTAATTTGGAAGACTTGTTGCTTATTCCTATCACCAAGCGATAAGAGCCTAAGAGGCTTGGGTATTTAAGAGAGTTTGCTCCACCCTCCATCTCGGGAATCTGCAACAAGAAATCCATTTGACAGTTAGTCACACACCATGACTTGTTGGCACGTACCGCAAGGTATAAAAAAGGTGCGCTTACTTGGTTGCTCGAACCCTTGAGTGGGGAGACCTAGTTGTGGGCAATCCTAAGCCAGCAAGAGTTTTTGTCTACACTCACATGAACCCACCCATAGACCGGGGACGTATGGCTAAAGTAACAATTATTTCCTTGAGCATGTGCTTGTGGACCATTCTCGTTTGGATGCAGTTGGACTTTTTGTCAGAAATGCGAACTTGCTGGGCCATTTAAACTGGGGCGAGTTTGTATCCTATGACCATTAGGCCCAAAGCTCCTGAAATGTTGATGGGCCACCTTGTAGAATTTACTGTTTTATGCTTGAATTATTTGTATGCCTGTGTTTGGGAACATCGTCGTTTGGATCCATCTGGACCATTTGTCATGAGATATGGGCTTGTTGGGCCATTTAAACTGGGACAAGAACTTATCTTATGGCGATTGGGCCGAAGGCCTCTAAATGTCGATGGGCCATTTCGCGCTTGTGTTCGGAACATTACCATTTGGATGTAGTTGGGCTCCTTGCCATGAGATGCGAACTCGTTGGGCCATTTAAATTGGGGCGAGTTCACTCCTATGACATTTAGCCCAAAAGCTTCTAAAATGATAATGGGCCGATTTGTTTGAGAATTTTAATTAATTTATTATGTCCTATATGTTATATGCATCTTATGCACCTCATACATGCATACATCATGTTAACACCCTCTATGTCTCATAGAGGACATCATAGATACCGTTTGGGTTAGAGAATGGACGAGACTCACCAAAATACCGATAACAGATATGAGTTCATCCGATAATGAGGTATCCCGTATGGATCAGATGGAAAATAGTCTCACCAAGATCATTGAACAGTTGCAAGCCCTGACTACTGCTGTAGATGGTATGGTTGTGCCCCGTGCTGGGGGGAATTCTGAGAATGTGAGGCATGAGGAGCCTCCGAATGGGTCAGGGGATGAGATTCCCGCTTTTGATGATGACGTGGCAGAAAATGCAACAGGCAGAATGATTGGGTTTCCGGCAGAATTTTAGAAACTTCGGGATCCGGTTGAAGCAGTTACCCGCAATATGAGGGGTAAATATGAAGAGTTGTTGGATTATGAGGCAATGACATTTGAAAAATAGTTGTCGGCTCAGTTCAAGATGCCGGACATGGCTAAGTTTAACGGGAATGGGGATCCGAGGGTCCATCTCCGTCAGTATGTTTCAGTCATGAGTTCAGTGGGTCTGTCCAAGCGTCAGGTGCATAAAATGTTTGGGATGTCACTTGAAGGGGCACTGGTAGTTTGGTATCACAGCCTTGAGAATAAGGTTAGGGAAGATTGGAGGGAGTTGGCTGATGCTTTTCTGAAGCAATACGTCACGGACTTGGAGATTGATTTGTCACTCCGTGATTTAGAGAATACTAAGCAAAAGCCGGATGAGAACTTCAAGGAGTATGTGGACCGATGGCAAAGTCAGTTGTTGAAAATGCAGACTAGGCCCTCTGAGAAAGACCAAATTAAGATGATTATCAAGGGCACCAAGCCCTCCATCTATGGGAAACTGACGAGGATGACCTCCATGATTACAGACTTTCGGCAGTTGAGGGAAACTATCATAGACATTGAAGAGGAAGAGGCGGAAAACAGGAAGTTTTATGGCCTAAGTAGGCGGCCTATTGGGGGGACATCAGGCACCAAACCTGTTTCTGCGGAGATTGTTGCCATCCGGAACCGGAGATTCTCCAACTTGGGGAGACCATTGTCTAAGGTGTTGGAGAAATTAAAAAGACAAGGACTTCTGTAACCCTTGGAGGCCAAACCATTACCCAATCCCCCACCATCACATTACAACCTAAACCTTTACTGTCACTTCCACCAATTGAAAGGCCATGACACTGATAATTGCACTCGACTCTGCCATGAAATCCAAGACCTGATAGATTCCAAGAAAATACCCGACCCAGAAACAAAAAGCCTGACACACACAGAAACCCATTACCCAACTACCGTGCCGTACCACCACCAACCTATATGATCAATTCAGGCCTCCCAGAAGACCTTGCCCTAAAATCCTTTCACCCTCAAGCCTTTTGCCTGGGAATCTGGGATAGTAATAGTGAAGATGAGACTGAGCAGGGGAAGAACTTTTGGCTTGATTTCTCTAGTGGTGATGAGGAAGAAGTGAGGGGAATGACCCGCAGCGGCCGTTTTTACAATGATATGGCGAAAAGTGTTAGACATTATGTCCCATAGCGTCACTATTTGTAAATGATATTGTATTATTGTACAAAATTAACTATGTGATAATGAAATTGCCTTTTGCCGTTTTGTAATATTATTTACTTTGATATATAAATGGCGAAAGTCCATATGATTAATACCGGATTGAGATGATATGAGACAGTATCAATCCATAAAGGTTTAATCATTAAATATCCCTAGTCGGAGTATTATCGAGATCGGACATCGATAATGCGGAATAGACTAGTGTTGCGCTTGTGCACGTTGTGAGGGCACAACGGCATAGTTCTCATATATTTAAGTATTGGATACTTATGCAAGTGCGATAGGAGGTTGTGTTTTACCGATGGTACGGAAAACTGCTTCGCTCTGGATAGACCCCGCGGAATCCCATTGGTAGTATGTCTGCGTGTCTATGGGAGGCCGCATCAGGGTAGGTGTATATGGTCTTAACCTGAGACTTACATCGCTAGTACTTGCGACAATCGGTAAACTTTGGTTTTGGTGGTTGGGGACCTTAACCGGTTCTGTGTACACCTCTTCTGGGTTTATCGAGAATCGTAGTGTAACTGGATGTGATGTCGAGATGGAAGTATCACTTCAGACATATGGAGATGATGATCACGCAGGACACAGAACTAGTACTCTATAAAAGGTTGCAACCGTCGGGACAATATGACCAGGTCAGGATTGTCCGATTTAAAGAGACTAGTTGCTTGATGTCCGATATATGTTTCGTATGGGGCAGACACATCTCCAGCCCCAGGCCTAAATGTGATCGTCCGATACTGGATCGATGTACGCAATACTACGGTATACTACGCTTGATATAGATCTTATATTCCTATAAGAATATTTCTGGAGAATTGGGTAGGCATGGCGCTTTGCTAGAAGCCAACCTTGTCTTGTGAATCGGTGTAAACGTAATACGAGGTACGTACGTGTTCGGATTATCCGACGACCGTATTTACTGCCAAAATATCCGGAGATCTCTTGGGTCGCTTCCTGAAGATTCACCAATGACGTATGATTCAAACTCGATTAATCTTGGATTAATTACGGAGAGACTTTATCTTGGGTAAAGTACTAAATAAAGAGAGAGAACGATTAGTTTAGAATTAATCGTAAAATTATTATATTCGATAGAATAATCGAAATTCGATTTCGACGCGAAATTAAAATTAGATTTTAATTCGGGCAAACGAGTTAATTTAGAATTAATTCGTTAGCGACGTAAATAATAATTTCGCTAGGCGCAATTATTTATTTAAATTCGATTTAATTAACGTCGCGACGTAAGTTCGGTATTTCGGAAATATCGGACTCGAACGCGTGAGTGCACGTGGGCCCACTTTCATTTGGAAACGTGTGGGGCCCACATGACACATGTCATTATTTGCATTATTTAATTGTTGATGTATTGCATGGAGATAGTGTACAATGCACTCAAGGGTTTTGCATGGAATTTGAGTGTTGGACACTCTAAGCCATTGCATGGTTTGTGTCATAAGTTTATTATTATTTAATAAATATTATGGCATAAATATAAATTTTTTTTGTAACAAAAAAAATCAAGGTAACTCAACTCTCCTCTCTCACATTACCGAAACACATGCAGTTTTGGGCTCTCCATTTCTTCAATTTTTGTGGCAAGATTTGAAGAAGTTGTGCATTCTAAATCACAACGAAGGCTAGCACCTTCAAGGGATCATACATAGGTGATATGGGAAACTAATCCTTGAGCTTGGAAGGATCAAACTCGACTTGGAGTCCCCTTTTTCTTCTTGGCCGAGAGCTTCACTGCACAAGGGAGGAGTTTTCGCATCATCTAAGCATCCATTTTCAAGTATTGTGAGTATGATTCCGCCATACTTCAATTTATTCATTCATGTATTTATATTTTGCTTGTTCTTGTTGATCTTGGGGCATGGATTAGATTTTCCAACAATGGTATCATTGAGCTTAAAGAGCATGCAAATATATTAGGATGTTATTTGGGGAAAATTGTTTGAAGCATGATTTGATGAGTTTGCTTGATTAAATATGCTTAGATGTATGTTATATAGATT
>SKCR01053874.1:0-50203 GCA_019454045.1 Zanthoxylum bungeanum | reverse complement strand
CTTACTTCGACATCCCAGAAGGCCAGGGCTTGGCTGAAGGCTTCTGGGGTGTGGAAAATGGCAAAGGAAAAATCGTCACAGTCTTCTAGGAAGACAAAGGATATATCCCAAGATGTCTGCCTAAACTGTGGCAAACGGGGTCACTGGATGCGTGACTGCCATATGGACAAGGCAGACATGAAGGAAGTGAAGAAGGGCAAGGCTCCAGTTTCAAGCATGTTTGTCATAAACATGTTCACTACTAGTTTCAAAATTAGATTTTTGATACTAGATGTGGTACATAAATATGTACTGATGTACAGGATCTGCTGATTAGCAGGAGACTGTCTTCAGTTGAGATCGACCTGCGAATCAGAAACAGGACGAGAGTTGCTGTTTTGGCCGTAGAAATCTAAGTTTAGGAACTACCCTTTGGGTATGTACTTAAATTAAGAAACTGTTATAATATACCTAGTTTGACTAGAAACATTATCTCTATATCTAGTGTAACTCGTTATGGTATACCTTTATATTCTAGAACACTAAGTGTTTTATTTTATAAAGATGATATTGAGATAAACACATTAGATGTGAATAACAATATTTATATTTTGAATATAAATGAATCTCAAACGTATAACATGACAAACAAATAGCTCAAACTGATTTAATCAGATGAGACTTATTTGTGGCATTGTTGTCTGAGACATATCAACAAGACTCGTGTGTCCACACTTTCGAAGAGTGGGTACTAGGACGGATTTGATTCTAATCAAATGATGTCTACGAATCTAGTTTATTAGGCAAAGTGCCTAAAACACCTTTTACTTGGTAAAAGTGCAAATGCCACCGATATGTTAGCCCTCGTTCATAGTGACGTAAGTGGGCCCATATCTAGCTAGGCTAGAGGTGGATATGAATAATTTGTAACCCTTACGGATGTGGCATCGTATTATGGTTATGTGTTTCTTGTGAAACATAAATCGGAAATTTTTGATAAATTCAAAGCGTTTCGACAAGAAGTATAAAAACAGACCGGCAAGAGTATTAAAACATCATGATTGGACCGTGGTGGAAATACTTAAGCAATAAGTTTCTCGATTATTTAAAAGAATATGGTATTCTTTCATAGTGGACTCCTCACGGAACACCTCAATTTGACGGTGTGTCCGAACAAAGAAACCGAACCTTGTTGGACATAGTAAGGTTATTGATGAGTCGCTCTGAGCTACCAATTTC
The DNA here is from genome assembly GCA_019454045.1 of Zanthoxylum bungeanum. NCBI lineage: Eukaryota > Viridiplantae > Streptophyta > Magnoliopsida > Sapindales > Rutaceae > Zanthoxylum > Zanthoxylum bungeanum. Next base: position 48,985 of record SKCR01053874.1, on the reverse strand, counting down.
CTTCAAGAGATACACATTAAACAATGCAATACTTATTTTGAATAAGGTTCCATGAAAATCTGTTAGACAAACTTCATATTAGATATGAACAGGAAAGAAACTGGGTTTTCTCATTCCTGAAGATTTGGGAATGCTGGGCATATGTTTGGATGATACCAAACTAGAACCCAAATCGGATAAGTGCCTAATTTATAGGTTATCCTAGGGAAACCAAAGTATAGTACTTATACAACTCACAAGAGAATAATGTAATTGTTGCTCTCCATGCGGTATTCCTAAGAGGAATTCCTATATGCATTGGCAAGTGAGAGGAAAGTAAAACTCGATGAAAATCGGAGTAATACTGTTCCAGGCACCGATTCCTTAACGGAACACAAACAGTTCATCAATGATGAAACTGTACCACAATCTTCGAATACACAAGAACCGCATAAGTTGGAGAGAGTCATAAAATAACCTAGGTGTTATAGGTTTCTGATCTCACCTCGTAAAGATGTCAATTTTATTGAGGAACACGAACCAGCTACATATGAGGAAGTGATACAAGGTATCGACTCCTTTCATGGCAAAGTGTCATGAAGTCCGAAATGGATTCCATGTATACCAACCAAGTTTAGACACTGATTGATGTACCGGAAGGCATTGTGCCTATTGGTTTCATATGAGTCTTCAAGGAAGACATACATGGATGGCAACATACAAACGTACAAAGCTAGGCTTGTGGCGAAAATGTATCGTTATCAACATTGTTTCGATTACGACGAAACCTTTATCCGTTGCCATGATTAAATCCATTTGGATAATGCTTGCTAATGCTGCATATTTCATTTATGAAATATGGCATAGGGACGTCAAAATCGCTTTCCTTAAACGGAAACCGTTTTGGAGGATGTTTATCAACATCCTGACGGTTTTGTCGTACCAAAACATGCAAACAAGGTTTGCAAGTTAATTCGATCTATTTATGGATTGAAGCAAGCATTGTGTTCTTGGAACCAGCGTTTTGATGTAATCATAATGGAATATGATTTAATTCAAAACGAAAATGATTCTTGTGTATATAAGGAGGTTAGTGGGAGCGCACTAACAATGATTGTCCTATATAATGATGATATATCATTTCTTGGAAATGACATTCCCATAATACAATCGGTGAAAGCTTGGCTTTCATGAAAATTCTCTGTAGAATACTTGGGAGAGACAACCTTTATTCTAGGAATAAGGATCTACTGAAATAGATCTAAATATTGTTGGCATTCTCCGAGAACTCGTACATTGAAAGATATGTACGCGACCTGGTGTCTCATATGCTTTGAGCATATGGAGTCACAATCAGGCCAATCCAAGTGATAGTCACTGGATTGATGTTAAGAACATCCTTAAGTATCTTAGAGGAACTAAGGATGCATTCTTAAGCTATGGAGAAGGAGAACTTGAAGTGACTGGGCTCACTGCTGCAAGTTTCCAAACCGACAATAGCGACTCTAAGTCGTAATAAGGGTATTATATAGTTTGAATAACAGAACAGTGAGCTGGAAATCTTCCAAGCAAGATACTGTTGCCGAATAAACAACAAAAGCGAATATTGCTGCAGTTGAGGCAGAAAAAGAAGCGATTTGGATCTATAATAATCCTAATTAGATTAGGTGTAGTTCTGTTAGCGGCTGAGCTAGGCTACAGCACAAGCTAAAGAATTAATAGTCTCATCAATGATCCAAATATGTACTTCAATTATTTCATCTGATTCGTCGGATCATACATCGTGGCGATGTGATGATCGAATAAATAACATCATATGATAACCTTTAAAATCCGCTGACAAAAGCTGTTTCTCAGCAGAATCTTGAGCGACCTGTACATAGTTCAAGTGTAGGACACTTGAGTGATTGGCTATAGGCCAAGTGGGAGATTGTTGGACAATTATGACCCATACATCACTATTTGTACAGAACATGGTGTTGTTGTACAAATTAACTATGTGACAAAGGAAATTACTCTTTTATCATTTGTAATTGGATTACCGGGATATATAAATGATAAAAGTCCATATGATTAGTTCCAAATTAATAAGATATGAGACAATATTAATCCACTAAGGTTTAATCATTAAAATATCTCTAGTCGTAGTATTATCGAGATTGGACATCGATAATGCGGAATAGACTAGTATTCCACTTGTGCGTGTTATGGGAGCATAACGACATAGTTCTCATATATTTGGGTATTGGATACTAATGCAAGTGTAATAGAAATTGTGTTTACCGATGGTACGGAAATAGCTTCGCTCTGGATAGACCCCTCGGAATTCCATTGGTAGTATGACTATGTGTCTATGGAAGTCCGAATCAGGGTAAGTGTATTTGGTCTTAACCTGAGACTTGCATCGCTAATACTTGCAACAATAAATATACTTTGGTTTTGGTCGTCCGGGGCTTTAACAGGTTATGTGTACGCCTCTTCTGGGTATATTGAGAATCGTAGTGTATTGGGCGTGATGTCAAGATGGAAGTATCACTCAAGTCATATGGAGATGATGATCACGTAGGATACAGAACTGGTACTCTTATGTACTGCAGTCATCGGGATAATATGACTAGGTCATGCTTATCCGATTAAAGAGACTAGTTACTAGAGATCCGATATATGCTTCGTACGGGGCAAACACAATTCCAGCCCCAGGCCTAGCATGTGACATTCGATACTGGATCGTAATACGCTATACTACGTATACTACGCCTGACATAGATTACATTTTCCTTAAAAGAATATTTTTGGAGAATTGGGTAGGCACGGTGCTTTGCTAGAAGTCAACCATGTCTTGTAAATCGGTAAGAACGTGGTACCGGGTACGCACGTATTCGAATATTCCGATGACCGGATTTACTGCCAACATATCCATGGATCTCATGGGTCGCTTCCCGAATATTCACCGATGACGTATGACTCGAAGATAATTAATCTGGGATTAATTAGAAGAGAGAGAAAATTAATCTAGGATTAATTACGGAGAATTTTATCTGAGATAAAATTCAATTAATAGAGAGATATCAATTAATTTGGAATTAATCGATAAAATAATATATTCGATATATTAAATGAAATTAGATTTCATAACGAAATTAAAATTGGATTTTAATTCGGGCGAACGAATTAATTTAGAATTAATTCGCGAGCGACGTGAATATTAATTTTGCTAGGCATAATTATTTAATTTAATTTGATTTAATTAAGTCGCAACGGAAAAATTCGTTAATTCAAAATTAACGAACCCAAGCCCGGATTGTGTTTGCGGGCCCACTCGGATTTTGAATTTAAGTGGGGCCCACAAGTCACATCACTAGTCAACTTTGTTTACCTTTTAGGTTGATGGAAGTTGGTGGATGGTGGAAGCTTGTAAAACACACAAGCATTATTTTAAATTTTATTTGTGAATGACCAAAACCAACTTTGATTTGGTATATGGCATTATTGATTTTAGAAATCAATTACACAACTTGAAAAATAATACTTTTCTCTTTCTTCTCTCCAAGGCCGAAAATGGCCCTCTCTTTTTCTTCATTTTGGCGTGAACCTAAGGTTCTTGCTTCTTGATTTTGCTTCAAAATCAAAGGTGCTAGCACATCCAATGAGTCATTCTAAGGTGTTACGGAAACATATCCATGAGTTTGGAATTCAAGGAAATGCTTGGAAGCTTTACATACATCAAAGGGGAGCTTGGAGCACAACAGAAAGGATTGGAATTTTTGTTATCTCCTACATCCAAAACCGATCTAAGTGAGTATTTTCCGCATTCTTACCTTGTTGTATTCACATGATTTCTTGCTTAATTGATCTTGGTTTGACCTAGAAAACCCAACAGTTGCGTCGCTGGACTGATTCTAGGCCAATTCTCCACTGCCAAATTCCAAAATACAGTACCAACACCCCACACTATGACACCTTCACACAAGCACTTCTTAATACACTCAAAACACGTATTTATCTAGTATCATCACAACATCAATGACCTTCACACAAGCACTTCCTAACACACTCAAAACAAACATTTATCTAGTATCATCACAACATCAAAAATAATTTCCCCCCAACATACTAAGAATTCGGCCATCATGCCCATTTACACCTTGATATTATTTCAATAAAAAAATTAGGCACAAATCACTTTAAACAACTTCATAAACATGTATTGAGGCTTAAAATTTGCCCAATCTTCTCAATTAACAAATCCCCAAATTCGTAGGGTTCCTAAGTGTGATGATGCAAGTGAAGAATGGATGCTCATTTTCCTAAATGAGAAGAAGAAAGAAGGAAAATGAGCTTACTGGACCAAGAAAAGCTTGAGAATTCATCACTATTCTTTCAAATTTCCTATGAAATTGAAGAAAATTAGAGAGCTCTTCCTTGAAGTTAACTCATGTTTTTGGCTTGAGAGAGATGAGTGAATATGTCTTATTTATAGGTAAATGGCTGATTTTTGTAATGCAATGAGTGGTCCAAAATTTACCAGATCACTCAATTCTAGCCCATTCTCGAATTTATTATAACAGTCACGAAAATCATAATTTTTGACCCACTTCTGATTCGAATTTGGAAAAATATTCTAAGCGGAAGTTGTAGGTCTTGGTCTTAGCTTTTCGACGATATCAAATTCATAAAAATCGGAGATTGTATAAAAATTTATGCCTAAATACCATGAACTGTCCGGATTGAATCTTGAAATAAATTATATATTGGTACTACGAGGAATTTATCAAATGCCCAAAAGGTAATTTCACACGCATACACATGGTTGAACATGATTTATATCATGTATCATGCCGCCTATAATATAGTAGTCTTTGGGATTGCCGGGGTGTTATATTACCCCCATAACCCATAAGTTTTTGGTTGCAAGACTCGATCATAACACTCTCTTGGCGAAGGCTCCTTTTGTCAGATCGGACAACTTGGAGTCTTAGCATCTTTCACGTCATGGGTCCACTTTTGTCATTTTGATGTATTCGGCCATGAGGCCTTTCGATATTTTGAACATTGTCATGTTATGTATAGTTCATTCAAACGTTTAAAGTGTAATACAATGTTATATATATATATATATATATATATATATATGTTATGCAAATTTCACCGAATTTGTCATGTTGTGGCATGATCTAGAGTATGCATGTTTAGGTTCAGTCATGGTGAGATACGTTTTTGTAAATATTATCATATTCTACATGTTTATGTCAAAGGTTTATGGGTTGGTAAAACCATCTCCTACCGGTCATGTCCCGAATATATTGGGATGTGACATGTTGACCTAAATCCTGAGTGTACTATGAACTCTTATGTGATATGTTGTATCCTTTGATTTACATGGGTGAGATCGGTGTAGAATTTCCGGTTAATAACTTTGTACTTTTAGGGCATTGTTTGATATGTAGCTGGGGACGTTTTACATAGATATGAAGTCCACTCCTTCTTACGAGAAATATAAGAGTATATTTCTTAAGGGTTGATTCGGTTCTTGAATGATTAAAACGCTCAAGGCTTTTTATTACGAATAGAGAGATTAATTTCATAATAAGTTATGAATAAATCGTCTATTAGAGATTTAATGGTATTTAAGTCACAAGAAATAAATAGAGGGGACAACATACATTATGACTCAACTCGAATTATAAGATACTCGTAAATGGTCAATTTATATGAAATGATTATATTGATGGACGCCAACGTAACTCGGTTTAAATTAAATATCTGCAGTAATGAGAGGGAAACTTTTGATTGTTAGTGGAATAACCTAAAATTAATAATTCGGAACATTTAATTAAATGGTTTAATCAATATTTCAATATTATTGGAGATCTAAGTTGTGCGTCCATATGGAATTAAAACAAACTCCATTAGTTTGAATATTCAATTGCAAACATAGGATGTATACTATTAGTTTTATATTGGTAGTTATTACATAACAATCCATTTATAACCGTGGATACATGGAAATAGAATATAAAAAACTATAAATTCACTTGTATATCAAATAAAATTTTAAAAATAGATTTAACATCATCTTGAGTCTCAAACCTAAAATAATAATAAATGTGATTTATTCTTCTCTATATTGTTATTTAAAATAGATGTTTAAGATTTAATTACATATAAAGTTTTATCCAATCACAATTTGTGAAAAACTGGACGCAAAATTCAATGTTTAGCATCGAATCAAAGTAGTTTATATATATATGGCATAAAGAAAGAGAGCAGTTCGAAAATCCAAATTTTATGACAGCTCAAGGCAGCGAGTCCCATAATCAAAGATAAGAATACATATGCGACAACAAAATAATCTTATTAAAAGCTGATCAAATGAACTCAAATGAAGCAAGGATCTTTATTTATTTATTTATTTTTATTACGGCCGAAGCTTAAATCTTAGACCTCATTGAATTAGCATCAGATAAGTTGGATCTATGAAGAAGTTGGAGGGGTTCCCAGTCTTCGTCATCCACATTCATGAAATACTTATCCACCATTTCTTCAGAAACTAGCTCAAGTTTTGGAGGTTGCCACTGCTTTTTAAAAAAAAAGACATAATGAGCCTTGTTTACACATCATTGAAAATATAAAATAATCATCGCTTAAGTTTAGACCTCATTGAATCATTTCTGAATTTAAATTAGAAATTCAGAATCTCAATCAGGATTCAAGATTTCTAACCATTCTGAAGGAATTTCGCTAAATTTTAAAATATTAAGAAGATTTCGTTAAATTTTAACTAGGGACTTTATTATTTTTTACCGTTGTGAAATATAAAACTTAGCTTCTTAATTATTTTCTACTTGTATACGAGATATTATGTTAACGTACCTTTGGTTTTTGGCCTTTGTCCAATAACATTGTTTTTAAACCCTACAATATAAGAATAAAAGTGTGTAAAAATTACCAAATTTTGATCAACAAATATAATTTTTAATTCATGCAAGAGTAATTTATAAATTCCTCAATTGAAATACCTCTACAAAATTATCGCTCAGCAGTCCACGCCCCAAGTGCCAAGCTATAAGATAATCACGATAAAGACACTGCTCAAGATTATGATATCGACCTTCTCTTACCTAAATTAATTAATATATTTTTGTAATTAAAAATTAGATTACTTGCCACCTAATTTAAACTTTAAATGACAAAAAATAAGAAGATAAAGCATGGAAAAATTGTCTCACAGATCTAAGAAAAATTTTGAGGCTTGCGGGGCAAGCTGATTTCATTGATTTAATTGCATCAACGATCCACTTTTGCTCCCCATTCTCTAATTCCTTTTCCTAAAATAAGAGTGAAGAAATTAAATTAGGCAAATATTAATGATGCTAATAAAGTTGTTTTTATTACTTGGATACATAATAAATTTGTATTTCATTTTCATTTTTAGGATGGAGAATGGGCCGAGTTTGAATAAACTCAACTTTAAATTTAATGTTGCGAAAATTAGGGATGGCAATGGGGATAGGAGAGAATGGGATTAACATACTAATACCCATCTCCGAAATTTTTTAGATGTCTCTGTCTCCTCCCGTCCTCTCATAATTGTTTCAAGGATGCGGGGATGAGGATCCCTGAATAATAAAAAGGGAGCCCTCAACCCGAATAATAAATAATTTCTTCTTAAAATAAATTCAAGTCATTTAAAACATATTGATAGAAGTATTACATTATCCAAAAATAAAACAAACATTTTAAAAAATTGATAATTTTTATACCATAAATCTATTATATAAATCACAATATATATTAGAGATTGAAAATCATGTTTTCTTGTCTTTTTGTTTGGTCGTAACTTATTAAAAAGATAGATCCCTCATTATAATTATTTCATTTAAATCATTGTACTATCTATAATTTATATATTTTTATAAATATTAAGATACTTTCTATTTACATCTATATAAAATTATAAATACTAATTTGAATATATTTATTGAAAATTTTAAAAATAAATAAATAAAAACTTAAATGGGTAATGAGGAGTAGATGGAGATTTTTACATGATCTCCATCATTCCCCCGAATAAGAAATGAATATTAAATTTTCCCCGTCCCATCCCCAACATTAATTTTTTCAATTTCTCATCCCGAATCTCATCCCCAACCCCAATTGAGGAGGGCTCCCATCCCCTTGAAGATTTCTGCATCCCTAATAAAGATATTGAAAAACTCAATTTCTTGATGTTCTTATTATTTTCTTAAGATCACAATTAAATAAAAAAATATATATATATATATTTAAACTGTGATTGTGTTTTTCAAAGCTCAACTCATTTGTCAACCTTATTCATTTTTAGTGTTAAAATATATCTTAACAAGAAAAACACATAGCTTAAGGATAAATATGGCATTCTACAAATAACTTAACTGGTTTTAATTTACAGATGTCTCATATAATCAGTTTATATATAAAATATTCATATTTATCCTTCAATAATATATTTTTATGTTACTCTTTCAATAGCAAAGATGAAATGGATTATTTTAAAAATTTATTACCCGATTAGTAAAATATTTTTAAGAGTTATTTAAGTATCGTTCACTTATTTTTTCTTATTTCAGGGAAAAAAAAGAAAAGGAAAATGTACTTACAAGTGCCAGCAATATGCTTTCAACTGTTTCTGCAGAAAAGCACCTGTTGATAATCTGCAATCTGTTTCATTATTTAAATCATCGATCAGGTCATAATTAAGAGATTAAAAAAATATGGATATCTCTTTTCAATTCTAGTTAGTAAAATGTTTTGAAGGGAAAAACCACCTTCATATGGGTGGAAGGAAATTGAGTTATCATGCATTAAGTTATAACTGTAAATATATATAGTTATTCTCTATATAGGTGTCCTCACAAAATTTTCTTGCACACATAAAAAAAAAAAAAATTACTAGAAATTATGTGTACCTTCTCACTGTCCACGTGAAAATTTCATGCAGAAATCCGTATACCTTCTCATTGTACTCGTGAAAATTTCATGCAGACATTCGTGTCCAAGAAAAATTATATATATACACACATAGAGAGAGGGGCGGCACTGTGTTTCCTTAATTTTTAAGGAGATTTAAGCGAGTTTCTAAAATGAGACTCTTCTGATATAAGATAAAAAAAATATATAAAAATCATATTATATACTAAAAATGAAAATTTTATTAGATTTGATGTCTCCAATCATCTGTATCGATTTTCCCAAAACTAATGCACATACCTATTATAAAAAACATCATCCCACACATACCTATTATAAAAAACATCATCTTGTTTCAACTTTGTTTCCATCACAAATTTACTGATGATCTGAGAAATTACGCCTGTCTCTGAAGAAGACAACCCGTCTAATGCATTTTCCAACATTTGAAGATCCTGTAAAAGAAATTTCATTGCAATTGAATTATTATTATTATTATTAATTCTTTAATAAAGAATAATTGCAGCTAGGAAAAATTGTATCTGGTACCTTGGAAAGGACAAAGTGAGTTGCTAGTCCACATGTAATCATTTCTGCCCCACGTAATTGAGCTCCAGTAAGTCCTAAATATTCTCCTGAAAATAATTCACAAAAAGATTGAAGCAAAAAAAAATAAAGAAATGATACATCAACATTATGAATATATTTGTAAAATACAAAATCAAATTAAAACGAGTTACCTAAAAATCCCGGGAGTCTTGAAAGAAAATACGATGCACCAACGTCGGGAAAAAATCCTATTGATGTTTCCGGCATTGCAAACACCTGTGTAGTATGATAATGCGGTAACTTACTATAGAATGCATTAGTGGGGATAGGCAGGCTAGGTTGTAGCCTAAAACTCTATTTATGGAAAAGAAAAAAATTTGTGGGAAAATTTGTGGCATAATGCCTTCAAATTCTTTTCAGATTTGGTTATTTTTAACCTAATTTAATACTCTATTTTTAAGTGTTCGTTTAGATCCTCCCGAATTTGAAAACCGACCCTTATACATACACACATATATAAAGAAAAAAAAAGTGAAGCATACAGTATTTTCGGTGACGACCCTGAATGGTGAATGTATGGAGAGTCCAACACCACCTCCCATGACAAGTCCGTCAATAAGTGCAACCTTTCATTAACAATTGATAGTAATATTTAATATAGAATTTTGATTAAAGAGAAAAGGTGCAGTTTGCAATGCATTTAAATTTTAAAAATATATAAATTTTAATAACATGCTAATTAAAACATGTCAACTTTACCAAGGGCTTCTTATACGTAGCAGTCAAATGATTCAGGATGAGTTGCTTCCTGTAATGGAGTGCACTAAAGCTCCAATGCCCTGATGAATCCATATTGTATAGACATATTATATTATTTCATATCATATTAGAGGGAAAAAAAAAGAAGAAGCATTAAACAGTAATATAAATTAATTTTCAAAATTATACTTATTTATATGTTGACCCCTAATTGTTATCATTTAAAATTACAAAATGACCCTCACTACTTTTGCATTTGCTAAGCCCTATGCTTATGGATTTTGGTTCCACCACTGCACAAATCTAATATGATCATAAATCACCTTCTGTCAAGTACTTGTAATATGACATAAGATCCCCACCAGCACAAAATGACTTGCCGTTTCCCTGAAGAGAAATTAATAGATTAATGTTAAGTGTATAATCTTGTACTAATCCATATATAAATTAATCAAAAATATTACTTTGCTGACTGACATGCTCGAACAAGTAAATTAACAACGCTATATATATATATATATGGTTTGGGAGACATTCGGACCAGAAGATTATCATATATATATATATTAACAGTCGTTTTCAAACCTTGAAGATCACAAGTTTGACTGCAGAATCATTCTCAAATTCTTTCAGCTTCTTCGTCATTTCAAAAATCTGCCGACAATGTATGTAAAATTAAAAATACTCAGACGATCTCACAAAGCAAAGGGCAATAACAAGCTTAATAATAAATAAAACTTACCATTGAGTATGTGAGGCTGTTAAACTTATGGGGTCTGTTTAATATTACTTTCTTCACAAATGAATTCCCTTCATAAAGCACCTAATGATTGATCCACGGGTAAAAATATTCAGTGGATAAAAAAAAAAAAAAAAATTCACTGTTTGAGATGAAGAGAATTAATAATACCTGATTAATTTCTCTGCCATAAGAGTCTTTGAGAACCATTTTAGAGCTTGAGCTACTACTTAGTGGTGGAAATAATGTAACGAAGGTGTTGTTAGAAAGTAGAAACCATCCTGTGTGTGTGTGTATATATATAGAAACTAGAGAATGAGGTGTCTGTGTTGGGTGATGTGGTACCTCCTTTGTACAGAGGAATTTTTACTGTGTTTGTGCCCACACTGAAACTATTTCTAAAAAAGATTTACGAGTACTTTTGAGCTGAGTGTTTTTTTTTTTTTTAATTTTTTTATTATATGCTAAATTGATAGTTGTCTATACTATTTTATAAAATTTTAGTATGATTTAAAGTCAATTTTTTGGGGTATGTTATAGTCAATGATAAAGTATTATTTATAAAATATACAAAGGAAAACTCTAACCAATAATGAGGGCCAGGGGAAGTTAGTATACATTCATGAAAATCAAGAACCTATATGTCAAATCTTCAAAATCTTAGTGTCTATTATATAAATTAAAGGAAAATTATAAGGAGACTAAATCAAAACTAAATAGGGAAAAAACTATCATCAAAATCACGTCGATTTGATGATAAATTAAAAAATAATAATAAATATAAAGATAAAAATAAAGTTATTTTGATAGTGGTATTAATTGATTAATTAATTAATTTGAGCCTTTTAAAGATATTCATAAGAAACATTGAATATAAATTTATATTGTTTTCAAGGATTCTTATGTTATCACCCTTCCAAAAAAAAAAAAAAAAAAAAAGGATTCTTATGTTATCCGTATTGTTCAAGATTTTTTTGAAAGAAAAAGTTGGGACCAATAAAAAATATATTAATTAATCAAAAAAATATTAATTAATTTGTGAAAATTTTTCCTTTCTTCTCCTTTTTTTTTTAATATATATATATATATATATATTTTACAAACAAATCAATGAAATATCAAATGATTTTATTTAATACTGTAGCTATTAAATAATCAAAGGTTTTAGCTTGCATTCAAAAGAAATTCATATATAGTTATTAATATGTAAATATTGACTATTTTTATATTGTTAACATGACCTATATGGACTTGACAGAGTAGTTTCCTAATTGACCGTCTATTTTTGAATCATTGGTTAGGTGGTAGAGACTAAAAAATGCTTTGCACACACCTCTATGTTTTATTCAATATATTTATATTATTAGTGGGATGAAAATTGTTGATTATTTTTATATATACTATTATTGACTATCTTGACATCATTTGCATATAAATGTTGACTTTTGTTTATATTAATGGCATGTGATTATTGACAATTTTATTAATCTAGTTGAATATTAAAAAATTATTAATATAAGCAGTCAGTATGTCTTATTATATGAAACTATAAAAGTTTTTTTTTTCCCTTTTATAGTATATTATTGGATAAGCGGTCAATATATTTATATTTATCACCTCTTTATCTTGTATTTTGTGGGTTATTTCGAGCTTTATGAACGTTTTGATATGTTTTGGATGAGTGTTAGGATCATTATGAGGAGAAATACTACCTTAAAGAGTAGGTGAGTAAAAAAAAGAGAAAAATCGTATCATATTGTAACACCCCGTCAGAGGCAGGATGCTACCGGTAGGAGATAGGATTGACTCATCTCCATTAGCCTCGAAATCTACCCAAAATCCGGCATGATGTATCCTAAAACTGGACAACCTGGATCTCGGTCCAGCACCAAAACGAACCTAAAAAGGAACATCATATATCAAAATGGACCTCAGGTCCACACCAACACATCAAAATCACCACCTAAGGGCTCCGTGCCCATATCATCTATCAACACTCAAAGGCGCAATGCCCACAACATCATAAGCAATCAAAACATTTACTTAAAATATATATACAGACCACGTGCTCAGCACTATAAAATAAAAAAATAACCAAAATATCCTAAACTTTTTAAACTTCTATAATTTCTCTCCCTGGACATTTGCGAGGATGACTGCCGATTGGGTGATCTGCGTCTCGAGCATGACTTACAAAATTATCGTAGTTGACCAATTTAGAAGCCAACCTGCAAAACTAGCAAACTGGTTTGCTCGCCTTCAGTAACATGGGCCTCATATTTCTTTTTCTTGCCCTTGTCCTGAGACTTTTTGTTCCTGCAGTCCTTTGACATATGACCGCTCTTTCCACAATTGTAGCATTTTCCCTTGAACTTCTTGTTCCCAGAGTCAGCTCCACTGTTCTTTCTCTTTTTGCTACCCTTTACACCTTCAATGATGTTGGTCTTAGACTCCAGAGTCTTGTAGCTGGCCTTCTCGGACATCTTGTTGTCCTCCTCGATTATCAATCGAACACTGAGGTCTTCAAGGCTCATCTGCTTCTTTTTGTGTTTCAGATAGCTCCTGAAGTCCTTCCATGATGGAGGCAACTTTTCAATTATGGCGGCAATTTGAAACGTCTCACAAAGTTTCATTCCCTCATCCAATATTTCATGAATGATCAATTGCAGTTCACCCAACTGAGACATCACCGTCCTTGAATCTACCATCTTGTAGTCCAGGAACCTACCCACGACAAATTTCTTTTGTCCGGCATCTTCAGTTTTATACTTCTTCTCGAGAGATTCCCAGAGAATCTTCACAGAAGTCATGCCTTGGTACACATTGTACAGGGTATTGTCAAGACCACCCAAAAGGTAGTTCTTGCATAAGAAGTCTCCAGACATCCAAGTCTGTTCTCTCTCTACCTTGGCCAATTCAGATTCACCCTCCACAGGACCCGGAGGATCTTTGATGAATTTTGCCAACTGGAGAGTTGTCAGGTAGAACAGCATCTTACTCTGCCATTGTTTGAAATTTGCCACACCAAATTTCTCCGGTTTTTCTCCGTGAGAGACCGGTACCATGATATTTCCGCTAGCCATATGTAACTGGAAAGTCAACAGGGTCAATTAGTCTACGAAAGACAGATTGCACAACGATCAACGAATGACCTTGTTCAAAGTGATATATGATAAATGTAGATATATAAGTCAATCAAGATTGGATGGAATTACTTGTGTATTATTACACTTTAAATTCTCAACCAATTATGCAACAACCAATCAATTTCAACTTTATCACTATGTGTATGCTTGTGATAATTGAACAACTTAATAATAACTTAAATCTATACTACCAAGATTAATGTGTTTACAGTATATGACTAACCGAGTTAATATTAATCAAAGTTTGCAGTTTATGATACTTACAGGACAAAGTCGTTAGTGTCACGTTCGTATCTACGTTCGAACGAGACTGTCCAGTGTGTGTGCGTTCGTGTTGCGTTTGATAACGCGTTCAAACGAAGTGTTTCCAGAGAGTTCACGTTCGAGTAGCGTTTGATAACGTGTTCGAACGGTGTGATTCCAGAGAGTTCACGTTCGTATAGCGTTCGTGAACGCGTTCGAACGGAATGATTCCAGAGAGTTTACGTTTGAGTTGCGTTTAGGACGCGTTCGAACGTTCTAAGGCAGAAGGCTTGCGTTCGAGTTGCGTTTGAAGACGCGTTCGAACGTTCTAACGAAAGTTCAAATATTTAGCCTTCGCGTGCGTCGGGCGTTCGAACGCCCTACGGGTTTTTCATGCACAGTTCGTATTATCCAGAAAATATTCAAACCCTAACATGTAAATTACTATCTAATAACACGATGCAATAAGTTCTTAAGATTGTGGGATAATTAGTGTCATTAAACAGTAATATAAACATGCAAATTATACAGAACAAATTACCAAAAGTAGATCTAGATGCAAAACCCTAAAACCAGAAAACTTGAAGACAAACCAGAAAATGGAGATTACAGAATTGTCCAAGTCGAGATGATCTTTGTCCTTAAGAACTTATTGGCCCGTCACAGGTGCTCTACGGTTTCGTATTGCCAACGTTCTCCCAGGATTACTTGGATGCTACTTGTACAAGGAGCACTCCTTAACAAGTTTATGAACTAGGATGATGATGGATCTTTCTCAAAACCAAAAAAAAAAACAAAGTGTCTGTAGAATCTGGATATATATGTATTATTTTCGTTCTCTTAAATTAGGAGTACATGACCCCTTTATAAAGGCATGGAGGGGTGCCATAGGACACCATTTGGGGTGGGGTTGCAACCCTCTATGGATTGTAACCACTCTAGCACCCCTTTGCCATACAAAAAGACATATTTACCCTTATGAAATAATTGAAGAATTTACAACAGGAGGCTTAAAGCGATAGTGAGGATCCATCATCTGCCGATAACATCTCCTGAATGGGATCTTACATGGATGCAAATAAAGAAGAACAAGTGTGGGATCATTAGATTCAGAGATGGAAGGAAAAAGTGCACTATGATCGCAACTAATGAGTAGATGACAGTGGCCTTCATGCGTATTCTTATACACTGGACCCAGGTATGACTAAGATGTATCAGATATGAAATAATTTTATCAGTGAGATGGCATGAAAAAGGACATAGCATCTTATGTGATGTGATATCCATAATGAGTTCCAGAATGTGCTTATTGGTGATTTTACATAGAGGCATCGAATTATGCCAAGACAAGCTCAAAATCGAACAAAACTTTATGCGAAGTCTCTTGGGGATAAAAAGGCTTTGAAATCAGTCTGTTGGGATTTTATTTTTGAGATTTATAAAATTCAGAGATGGATTTCTCTAAACATTGTTCTTGATTGAACATTAAAAACTTATCAAAGAAGTTGCAAATCTTATGGCGTCATCTTGCAAGCTGGATTCTTGAGACATCGATTCTCAAGGAGTTCGTTCATCATCCTTATCACTTTCCTTGGGCGTGCATAACAATCTTTTGTGGCTTTCACGAGCTTCGTTCCTGTGGGGTTCTCATCAGTTGGTATCAAAAGCTTGGTTCCAAATAAGGTTTTTATATCTTTTCTTGTTTCTTGTTTGTTTCTTGCTGAGTCTTACATAAATCTTGGCTTCAAGTTTCATATTATTGAATTCAAGATTCGATTTCTTGGTTCCAAGATTTCATTTCTTAGTGTTTATTGTTGGTTATTTAGAGTCTATTATAGTTCTTGTGCTTTAATTTTTATTTCTTGCATTTTCTTTATGTTCTTCAGTCATTAAAATAAAAATTCCTAAAAGAATTTCATAATCAGTACCTGTACGTTACTGTTCATCTTTTAATTTTTTTTGTTCTCTTTGTTAATTCAACATCCATAATGTCTATAGTGTGTATCTGTGTCAACGAAAAAACAACAACAAAATTTTTTTTCCTAATTTTGCGAACAACGTGCATCAGGTCCTATATATCCTTGTTAACGAAACAAAATTTAATAAAATTGTGGAGAATGTGAGCAAGTATATTGAGAATAATATGAATTCTATTGGTGTGTATAAAAAATCCATGTTCATGAGAGATTTAATAATGTTGAGAAAGCGCGTTCTGTGGAGAAAGAATTGTATGTCACTAATCGGGATAATGTTAGAGATATGGAACCTTTAGAGAGTACCATTTCTATGTGTAAGATTGGGGAATTTATTAGTAGTGATGTAAGTGAAAACATTAGTGAGGCCGAGAGTTGTGCTACGGATTATGAGGGGGAAGATACTTATGAGGCCGTGAGTTATGTTGTGAGTTGTGAAAATGAGAATATTGTTGGAGTTGGTGCTCGACATGCCAAATTTTATTGTAGTTGTTGTAAATACGATGTACATTTTTATTTTATTATGAATAAAATTAAGTAATTTTCATCAATATAATCTTATTTATGGTAAATGCGTAAATGACCGTAGAATGAATAGTTGTGCCATAATTACAAAAGCAACGCAATTGTTACTGAGAAATATCACAATACAATTCATTCTTAAATTGTTCCTAGTCAAGGTTTATATACTTGGTCAGTTAGTAAACCCGTGAGACCGGTACGTGTTGTATATTAGAATTGTTCTAATGGTTTGTCTCAGTAAACCATGAGTCTTGGGAGACTCATATAGACACGTACGTATTTATTGGATAAATACTGAACGACTCATTCAAAGATTCCTGATAGATGGTACATCAACGTCAATAGGAATCTTTACGAGTCGAATAACATATTAGCTCATTTGACTTGTGATACCACTGCGGATATGTGAGATATCCTCCATACTTTGATGACAGTCACGTCAATGATCTTTTTAGATCAGACGTCCGCCTGTTCCTGGGTATGGACTGATACTCACGATATCATGTGATGTATCCAGAGAGGATCTGTCAGTCCTATGTACGGGATTTAGGTGTCCAATTTGTGATTCTTTGAAATTCTTCGCAAAGGTATAATTCGGAAACGAGTTCCGAATATTTATTGAAGAATCATATTTATGTCGCGACACATGAACTGTTCATAGCGGAGATTTGACGTTTAATCTATATCTCCGGAACAATTCGGATAACCTGTGACAGAAGGATTATATATATGCGATGACTTCGACTTGGATGGTTCGACTTGATTATCTGTGGTCGTCGTAATTTATGAGTGGACAAATTACGGACATGGAAATGGTTTCCGTGACAGATAAACTTGAACCTAAAGAGTCCCACAATATAAAGTGTTCTCGTTGAGCACTTGGGTAATTAATTATGGATAATTCGGATTATTCATAATTTACACATGCGTATTAAATAATGTGTATTTGTATACGATACATAATTTAGATTAGATACACATTATTAACCTATTGGATTTTGACACTTGTTTTGTTATTATTATTAGTTAATTAATTGTTAATTGATTGTTAATAATAATAAAATGGAAGAATATTCTTGGAATATTTTTCCATGTGTTTATTTTGTCTTTTTGTTAATTATTAAATAAATATTCTTAATCTTTGACAAAATTTGATTTGCCAAACCATGTAATTTGGACACATGGATTTTAATTAACAAAAATCAAAATAAAATCTTATTTTGGATAAGATCAATTAGGTATCAAAATTTTAGGCCAAAAAAAAATTATTATTTTGTTAAAAATAAAGCCTAAAATTCGGCCACATGAAGAAAAAAAATATAAATGGAATTTGTTCCATTTTGTGAGGTTTTTGAACCATTTACATGTGATGAGAACAAAAGGAAAAGAGGGGTTAGGGTTTGAAAATTAAACAACCGACACCAAAGGAGAAGAAATTAAGAAAGTGGAGCTTGAAATTAAGGTAATTAAAAGTTCCAATTTCTAATTTCTTAGTTTTTGTTTCTAAAGCATGAGAATGTGTATTAGATATGTACTTTTCATGACTTAAAAATATATGTATCTTGGATATGTATATGGATCAAAACTTTTGGTGTTGATTGGTTAATAACCTTAATAGTTTTCTTTATAAGCATGTGTATTTAGATTAATTAGTGAATTAATCTCATAATTAAAATTGTCATTCTAGAGTAATTTTACCACTCTAATGTTGCCTAGAATTGTTCTTGGAACTTTGTATTGTAGTGATTAATTTTGGTGTAAATTAATTGGATTAGTTTTGTGAATAAATTGAATTTTGGCATGAAAATTGGACAAAAATAATTTTGGATCAGATCTGGTTAAGGACTGTAAAATATAATATTTTTCATGTAAAAATATATTATTTGGATGATTTTGGATGTGTATTGGGTGGTGGATTAATTCCGGAAATTGTTCTCGGGCGAAAACGCGAGAAAATGGTAAAATTCACGTCGAAACGGGCTCAACGCGTGCCGGCTGTGAACCCAGCGAACTGGGCACTGTTCGGGCAGCCCAAGGGCTGACCATACACTGCCCAAGTGTCCGGGTTGGGCCGGCTCGGCTGATGGTCAACTGGTTTGACCGTTTGCCTGTTACGCGTATTATTTGTCGAAAATATTTTCGTAAAATAATTCGCCGTGTAACGAAATATATTATGTTATTAAATGTTAATAAATAATATATTTAAACTTATTTTGGTGAATTAAGAATATTTGATATTTATGAATTCGCTCGGAAAATTTTAAATTGTTTAAAAACCTTTTTCACCTTCCACCGCGCGCTTTCGCTGCTCCAACCCCAACAAAATGGTATTAGAGTGTCTGATCCCACATCCAAAATAATTTTTCATGCCTTAAATATTTGATATTTAATTCAATTTATTTTACACATGCTTGAGAATTAATTGATTGGATCAATTATTTAACTGTTTGACAGTAATTAAAAATCCCTATAATAAGGCTTTGTTTACTCTGAGTGTACTGTACACTAATGGGTCCATCTCGTCAATAGGGATGTAAATATTTTTCCTGATACCGTGGTTGTATCTGTCAAAGCAGTGCGGCTATGGTTAATGGAAATTTATTTATACCGGTAAAAATTATTTGATAAGAAATAAATTCGAGCGAACATGCATACCAATAGATGCCAAAGTAGTGAGATGATGCATTAGTACCTTGGATATGTACATTCACGAGTATTTCCTTGAACACGCCCCATCCAATAGATGCCAAAGCAATGAGGATCGGAAACGGTTCAGGACCTATTTAAAAGAGTCACATTGGATGTGATTGGTAATTGTTACATACTTTCAAATATATTTGGGCACAATGTGCCAAAGCTGTGTGTTCGAATATATATTTGTGAGGTCTACTTCCTGCTATAGAATTTAATTTAATTATTGAATTCTCGTATTTTGTTTGGGGATTATTAATTTATGTAAAATAGTGGGAGGGCATCCTTATATTAAAAATCCATGATATGTTGGATGTTTTGTTATATTGATGAAATTACTTTTATCAGCTAACTCCTCTTTCTTTTGTAAAGTTTGTGATGTAAGCTACTACTTCTTCTAATCCTTTTGCTCGTGTCCTGGACGCGAATAAATTGACTGGTCATGAGAATTTTAGTGAATGGGAATTGGATCTTAAGATTGTCTTAAGGTCCGAGAAGTTGGGTTATGGGCTGGATAATCCAGTGCCGCTGGATATTGCACCGGAGTCATTACCTGAAGAGAGGGGGGTATTTGAGAAATGAAAGGATGATGATTTGAGAGTCAAGTCACTCATTCTCTGTTCTATGTCTCCTGATCTAAAGAGGCAATATGCTGATATGCCTGACTCCTATAGCATTATAACTCAACTTTGGGAGCTATTTCTAAACCAGGAGCAGACCCTAGTGTACAGAATCTCTGTGGAATTGTTCCACGCTCGTTTGGTTGATGGCAAGTCCGTGAGTCCACATGTCTTGCACATGATGGATCTCATGGAGTAGCTTTGAAAGTTTGACTTTCAGCTAAATGAGACTTTAGGCAGGAATTTGATTCTTGGCTCACTCCCACCGCCATATTCCCAGTTCATTATGAACTTCAACATGCATGGTATTCGATGTTCCTACAGTCAGTTGCATATGATGCTTCAGACTGCTGAGGAGGACATCAAGAAGGGTGTGCAGACACTCATCTTAAAGTCCCATTTGCCTAGTTCTTCTTCTTCTCAATCTACGAGATCAGGCAAGAAGAAGAAGAAAAAGGCAAAGAAGACTGGCTCATGTGTTCCTCCCAAAGGAAAGGTTGAAAAGCCAAAGAAAAAAAAAAGCCACTGAGGACAAATGCCACCATTGTGGCAAGATTGGACATTGGAGGCGCAATTGTCCAGTCTACATAGCTTCCATCAGACGGGAGAGAGCCTCTGTATCAGGTATGTTTATTTTCCCTATCATTGATATCTTTTTGGCTTGTGAAGCCATTGGTTCTGGATGGGTTTTATATTCTGCTAGTCTGACTCACATCTGCAATTCGTTGCAGTGGCTGAGGGTCAGTAGGATGCTTAATCCAAGCGAAATCCAGTTGCGTTTTGGGAATGTAGATTCTTTATCTGCATCAGCCGTTGGCAAATATGAGATTCATCTTTCCAGAGGCAGCATCATTTTGACAGATTGTGTTTTTGTGTCTGGTTGTGTAGCTAATATTATCTCCATGTTTGTATTAGATACAAAAGGATATCATGTACATATTAAGAATCATTCTATGTATATATATGATATGAATGATGTTTTGTTATATAAATGTTCAAATTCGCAAGGTCATTATATTTTGCATGCCATTAGAGATGTTTATGAAATTGGGGATAATAAACGTAAAAGATCTGAAATAACTGATACTGAATTGTGGCATATGCGGTTAGGTTATATAGGTGTATGACGCCTAACCCAGTTTTTTAAGAATGGTTTGATTGAGAATCTAACCATACAATCTTTTCCAACTTGCGAATCTTGTATTCAGGGTAAAATGACCAAAGCCCCATTTACTGGTGTTGGACATCGAGCCACTGACTTATTGGAGCTTGTACATAGTGATATACATGGTCCTATAAGTCACACTGCTCATAGTGGTTTTTCTTATTTCGTAACATTTACCAATGTTTTGTCACTGTATGGTTATGTTTATTTGATGAAACATAAATCGGAAACCTTTGAAAAGTTCAAAGAATTTCGAAACGAAGCAGAAAATCAAACTGGTAAATTCATCAAATGCCTTCGATCAGATCGAGGTGGTGAATATATGAGTAGTGAATTCACCGAATATCTTAAAGAGAATAAGATTCTCACTCAATATACTCATCTGGGTACTCTACAGTACAATGGAGTATCTGAAAGGAGAAATCAGACTTTATTGGATATAGTCTGATCTATGTTGAGTTTTACATATCTACCTTACTTTTTAAGGGGGTATGCTCTTCTAACTGCTACACATCTGCTGAATATGGTTCCTTCTAAAGCTTTTCCCACTACTCCATATGAGTAATGGGTTTGTAGGAAACCGAACCTTAATTATATTAGGGTTTGGGGCTGTCCTGCATACGTCAAGGTGACGCAGCATGATAAACTTTTGCCTAGAGGGTGAAAAGTTAAGTTTGTTGGATATCCTTTGAATTCCAAAGGATATCAATTCTATGAACCTGAGCATCAAAATGTCTTCGTAGCTTATTTGCCAGATTTCTTAAAGAATAATTCTTGGCATAAGGTGGTAACCATAGAAGGGTTGAACTTGATGAAGTCCAACCTATAGATCACAGACCGATAGAGGACTCACAGGTTCAGATAGAAGCATAACCTTATAGTTCCACTCTCCGTAGGTCTACTAGGATATCGAGACCTCATGAGCGCTTGTATTTGATACAAGACAAGAGTCTCGATGTGCTCCTTGTTGAGGAGACTGATCCATATACCTATAAAGAAGCAATATTAGACATTGATTTCGCTAAATGGCAGGAAGCCATGAATTCTGAAATGGACTCTATGCATTAGAATCAAGTATGGGACTTGGTTCTGCTTCCTAAGGGAATTGTTCCCGTATGTTGTAAATGAGTTTACAAAAGGAAGCGCGAGTCCGATGGGACGTTTGAAACTTTCAAAGCCCGACTGGTTGCTAAATGTTACACTCAAAGGCCAGGTGTGGACTATGATGAAACCTTTTCACCAGTAGCGATGCTAAAGTCTATTAGGATTTTATTGGCTATCGCTGCTTACCATGATTATGATATTTGGCAAATGGATGTCAAAACAGCTTTTCTTAATGGATTTCTTGATGAAGAAATCTATATGGAACAACCAGAGGGTTTTGTCTCCAGCCAAAATTCTGGCATGGTATGTAAGCTTAAGAAGTCCATTTATGGGCTTAAACAAGCTTCGTGAAGTCGGAATCTTCGTTTTGATGAGGTAATCAGATTGTCTGATTTTCTAAAAAATGAAAAAGAACCTTGTGTTTATTAGAAAGTTAGTAGGAGTATGATCGTGTTCTTAGTGATTTATGTTGACGATATCCTGATCATTGGAAATGATCTTGGAATGATGCAAGGTGTTAAAGCATACCCCTGTAAGAACTTCTCCATGAAAGACTTGGGTGAAGCATCCTATATACTTGGTATAAAACTCTATAGAGATAGAGAAAGGAAGCTGATTGGGTTATCCCAATCATCGTACATAGATAAGATCCTAGAAAGGTATAACTTTAGTAATTGTAAAATTGCTAATATACATTTTCGACATGGCATTCATCTTTCAAAGAAGATGTGTCCTTAGATGGAAGATGAAAAGGCTAGAATTTCTAGCCAACCTTATGCATCATGCTTAGGAAGCATCATGTATGTCATGTTATGTACGAGACCTGATATTAACCATGCAGTAAGTGTTACTATCAGATATCAGTCAAATCCAGGTAATGACCATTGGATAGCCGTTAAATATTTCTTAAAATATTTAAAAGGTACTAAAGATAAGTTTCTTATTTATTGAGAATGTGATTTACAGATAATGGGGTATACAGATTCTGACTTTCAGTCAGATCCTGATGATAGAAAGTCTACCTTAGGTTTTGTTTTTACTCTTAATAATGCTGCAGTCAGTTAGAAATGTTCCAAACAAGGATCAACACCTGATTCCACCACAGAGGCGGAATATATTGCGGCATCAAATGCTGTAAAAGAAGCTGTATGGATTAGAAAATTTATCACAGAATTGGGAGTTGTCCCAAGTATTGAGGATTCGATCCCGTTGTTTTGTGATAATAGTGGTGCCGTTGCACAAGTAAAAGAACCCAGAGTGCATCAGAAATAAAAACATGTGGAATGAAAGTACCACATTATTCGTGAGATCATCGCTCGAGGAGATGTTGCCATATGCAAGATATCTGGAGAGGACAACATAGCAGACCCACTTACGAAGGCCTTGCCTCCGAGACTATATGATAGACATGTAGAGGCGATGGGTATTAGATACCATCAAATTTGGCACTAGAGCAAGTGGGAGAAAATGTTGAAGTAGGTGCTAGGCGCGCCAAATTTTGTTGTATTTATTGTAAATACGATGTATATTTTTTATTTTATTATGAATAAAATTAAGTAATTTTCAACAATATAATCTTATTTATGGTAAAGGCGTAAATGACCGTAGAATGAATAGTTGTGACATAACTGCAAAAGCGCCGCAATTGTTACTGAGAAATGTCACAATACAATTCATTCTTAAATTATTCATAGTCAAGGTTTATATACTTGGTCAGTTAGTAAACCTGTGAGACCGGTACATGTCGTATATTAGAATTATTCTAATGGTTTGTCTCAGTAAACCATGAGTCTTGGGAGACTCATATAAACACGTAGGTATTTATTGGATAAATACTAAACGACTCATTCAAAGATTCCTAATAGATGGTACACCAACGTCAATAGGAATCTTTACGAGTCGAATATCATATTAGCTCATTTGACTTGTGATACCACTGTGGATATTTGAGATATCATCCATACTTTGATGACAGTCACGTCAACGATCTTTTTAGATCAGACCTCCGCCTGTTCGTTGGGTATGGACTGATACTCACAATATCCTGTTATGTATCCAGAAAGGATTTGTCAGTCCCGTGTACGGGATTTAGGTGTCGAATTTGTGATTCTTTGAAATCCACGACCGAGGTAAAATTCAAAAATGAGTTCCGAATATTTATTGAAGAATCATATTTATGTCGCGACACATGAATTATTCATAATGGAGATTTGACGTTTAATCTATATCTCCGGAACAATTTAGATAACCTATGACACAGAGATTATATATATGCGATGACTTCGACTTGGATGGTTCGACTTGATTATCTGTGGTCGTCGTAATTTGTGAGTGGACAAATTATGAACATGGAAATGGTTTCCGTGACAGATAAACTTGAACCTAAAGAGTCCCACAATATAAAGTGTTCTCGTTGAGCACTTGGGCAATTAATTATGAATAATTCAGATTATTCATAATTTACACATGCATATTTAATAATGTGTATTTGTATACGATACATAATTTAGATTAGATACACATTATTAACCTATTGGATTTTGACACTTGTTTTGTTATTATTATTAATTAATTAATTATTAATTGATTATTAATAATAATAAAATGGAAGAATATTCTTGAAATATTTTTCCATGTGTTTATTTTATCTTTTTGTTAATTATTAAATAAATTGATTAATTTGTTAATTAATTTATTTTTAATTAAGAATATTACATGGAATATTATTAATATTTGGCAAAATTTGATTTGTCAAACCATGTAATTTGGACACATGGATTTTAATTTTAAAAAAAATCAAAATAAAATCTTATTTTGGATAAGATCAATTTGGTGTTAAAAATTTTAGGCCACAAAAATTATTATTTTGTTAAAAATAAAGCCTAAAATTCGGCCACATGAAGAAAAAAAATATAAATGAAATTTGTTCCAGTTTGTGAGGTTTTTGAACCATTCTCATGTGTTTAGAACAAAAGGAAAAGAGGGTTATGGTTTTAAAATTAAACAACCAACACCAAAGGAGAAGAAATTAAGAAAAGTCGAGCTTGGAATTAAGGTAATTAAAAGTTCCCAATTTCTATTTCTTAGTTTTCAGCACAGTAACTGACAACTGGCTCACATCCGATCGAATTTAGGATTTACAAGGTATATCTGACTGGCCATTATGGTCTAAGAAAAAATAGGCTGTTCATAGAGGATGTCCGACCAGTGTTTGTTTATATTTCCTGAATTTATTTTCATTTCCGACATTCATACTTGTAATTTTCCAAGCTTTAAAAAGTATCCCATAAGAGACTCATCATCGGCCCTCGATGCCTCGATCAATCGCGCCCACTTTAGTAGGCTTGTGGAATATGTGACAATGACAAGTCTATCAAAGTCAAGCATGCATTTTACTTACATGGTTTACCAGGCGTCGCCAAATATAACTGGTGTTGTGGAAGTTTTTTTGTTTATTTTTTGATGGGCATCCTGGCCCTCCGATGCTTTGATTGGTGGTGAGATGTCCCAAACTTTATTCTTGGCTTTTAATGGTCTTATTATGGGCTTTATTCCTGGTGATTTGAATGACTACATGCTTTATTCCCGTATTTGATTATTGTGGGCTTTGTTCTCGATGCTCTGATTAGTTGCAGACTTTATTCCTGACTTTGATAATTGTGAGCTTTGTTTCAGATGTTTTGAAGGGTTTCGGGCTTTATTCCAGACTTTGATGATCATGGGATTTATTCATGATGCTCCGAAGGGTTGTTGACTTTATTCCAGATATTGATGATTGTTGGGCCCGCGAGTCTCCTGATGCCTTGATCGGTTGTGAGATGCCTCAATCTTTGTTGCCATATTTGTTGGACCATCGGCCCTATGATGCCTCGATCAGTTTGAGTGCCCGATATCTGCTGTTATAGTTTTTGGACCCTCGGCCCTCCAATGCCTCGATCTCTGCTATGATAATTGATGAACCCTTAGGTCCTCTGATGCCTCGATTTGTTTGAGATGCCTCAATCTATGTTGTCATAGTTGTTGGACCTTCGGCCCTCCGATGCCTCGATCAATTTGAGATGCCTCAATATCTGCTGTCATAGTTGTTGGACCATTGGCCCTCAGATGCGTCGATCGGTTTGAGATTCCCTTATCTCGGTTGTCATAGTTGTTGGACCCTCGGACCTCCAATGCCTCGATTGATTTGAGATGGGTTGATCTCTATTGTCATAGTTTTTGGACACTCAGGCTCTCTGATGCTTCAATCGGATGAGGTGCTTTGACCCCTGCATCCTCTTGTAAGAGGGCCTCACCCCCAGCATTCTTTTTTTTTTGTGGCCTTCCTCATAGTTCTCATTTTCATGTGGGCTTCGCTTCTAGTTTTCTGATTCTAGATGCTATGTGTCTTGGAGGCTCCACTTCTTGTCTGCAATGGATTATTCTGTACCTTGACCCATTCGTTAGAGCCTCTTATAGCGTATTCCATTCCTCAAGAGCTTTTCCTCATTGCTTGTTCAATTTATTGAAAAAGAAATGTTATCTTAATGTATACGTGTATGCAAATGACCTTCGGTTGATGGCCCGTTCTTTGGCTTTGAGGAGGTGTATGAGTCGTGACACCGTTCAGGCTTTGTCTCACTCTTGACTAGGTTTTCATTCAAGGTTCTAAATTATCGATTTTGCTTTCCAACTTCTTTTCATTATGTAATGAATTTCATATGTTCTCAAAAGTTTTTCGAAATCCCATCTCTTTTAAATATGTGAGCATTGTCTAAATTTAAAATTCAATTCTAACAAAGGTTTTACATTTCAAATGCTTCTCTATGTGTGTGATTATTTTATAAGGAATTACAGTTACCCGGATGTGTTTATACTGGTGCCAAGTGTAGATTAGTTTTAACACTCTAGTTCATTTTTTCCTTCCTTTAGTCACAGTAATCTAACACTTAGTTAGTGATCAACAATATTCTAAAATTTCTCTAAAGTTATTTTATATAGGGCTTAGCTCCATCCATAGCTTCCTAAAGTCGTCAAATTATCTTTTGATGTAAAGACTTCACATTGGTGATGCGAGCCCTTGGTTACTCGATAATTTCACTAAATCAAGTTTCTTTGCATACTCAATATTTGAGTTGTCGTTTGACGTAAAATTACTTGTGGGTTCTCGATAATTATGGTTACTAACAATTCAAACAGCGGAGCATATTTTCATGGGATTCACCCATTCTTCTTCTTTTTTTTCCTTTCTTTTTTCTTGCGTCTTCTCCTTAACTTAATGTCATCTTAGCCTGAACTTTGGAATGGAATCAAATAAGTGTTTGGTACTTTGACCATCTCAACGATTTATGCCAGCATGAATTCTTTCTAAGTAGGCAGCGCAATCCTAAGTGCCAGTTTTAGTGCGCAATATTTTAGGTGGCATTTTACTGGTGATTCCAAAGTTAAAGAATTGTTTTAAGGAGTTAGACATGCTTGTTTTTTTAGAGACATTAAATTTTACAAAACCAAATTTATTTCATTTGAAAAAAAAAAGCCATTCCACGGTGAAAAGTAGAATGTAAATACGATGATTTGGAATCCGATTACTGTATGGCCAGGGCTTTTTCAGGATCTGATATTCTGCCAGTGTCGATCAGATTCTGGATCTCATGTCCAAAGCTAGCACATATGCCTGTCTCATACCTTAGGGACTGGTGGAAATGGCAGTATTGGTTCAAGTTGAAGTGGAGAGGTACTAGGTTCAACAATGGTTTTGGATCTAGTCACTCCAGTAAGCCCTGTTTCTCAAGCTTATTCAAAACAATGGACATCAATTTTCCCAAGTTAGAGAAATGTCACTTCTGGATGGTTTTCATTTCTGTTATTCCTAAGCCTTCTCCATTACTCTTTTTATATTGCCTTTGGCCATAAAGCTTCATGTACTCTACTTCCTCTTCTTCTATATTCATGACAGTCTCATTCAACTGCCAAAGGCTTGTTATCATGAAGGTCATTTTTCTTAATCTACTGTGGATGGAGGGTCTAGTACCCTTGATGATCATCTTGATTTGGTTTTTCTTCGAGGTCCGTGTCTATATTTACAATAACTGGCTTCTCCAATGATCCAAGTATTCTTTGATTTTTTTGGGCTTTTGCTTTGTGTTTTCTAAATCTCGAAGTGATGGATCTAGATCTAGATCTGTGAAAAATTGGGTAAGGAATACCTCTCCTAGTGTCTTCCAGTCATCTTTCATCTTCCTTTCCAGGCTACGGTACCATATTACCAGTGCTCGTTTGAGAGACATGCAAAATATTTTTAGAATTTGGCACTCAGACATGCCAGTAGCATTCATCATAGACACATATTGATAGAGGTGTACCTTGGGGTCTCCGTTCCCATTAAAATTGGTCATATCTGACATTTTGAACTCAAAAGATAGTTGTTCCTTGAAGGCTATAGCACTGTAATATAAGAGGTCTTCATGTTTACCATTCATCTTTTGGGTAACTGACTCCATTTGTTCCTTTATTTTCTGGAGCTCAACTTAGGAATTAGCTATCCTACCCGTATCATACTCAGCCATGCCATCATCCAAAGTGGGGATTTCTTCAGTTCCCCTATTTTCAGTCTCCTCATGCCTCCTCTCACTAGTTTCACCCCCGCTGCTTGAGATGTCGTTAAGTTGGCAATAATATTAGTCAGATTCTGTATTTTTTCTACCATCTTGTTCACGGTGGTTTCCAACTGATCTACACAAGAGCTGTCACTGCTGGCCATTTCTGAATCTGTTAGCTTTTTCGTGACTAGTGTGCCTTATTTTCTAACCCCAAGGAGCTGCTATGACGGCTGCATCAAAAAGTGTTAGCATGATGCATGTATGCATACAATGCATAAGATACATAAAATTCATAGTGTGCTCAAACATCAGTATATACCCTTCTAACCATATTCCTCCCATACACACGGTAAGTTCATAAATGTCCTAGGTTTTGCTTAGTTTATACACTAACGGGGGTAGATAAACATGTTCTCTCTTATGCTAAAAAAATTAAACCTTGGCTACCTTGGTTCTGTTCCATCGTTAAAAGACAAAGGCCACTTATTTACAAAATGACTAAGCATATTATAGGGATCATCTCATTGTCTAAAAATGATGAATTGGACCTTTTGTAATCATGATTATTTGGAGATGAGCTTAAGATGTTTAAGAATATTCAAATAGGTAAAAACAAGGCGTACTCTTTCTGGATGAAAGCCGGTATGGGTATCAGACTCATGTTTCAGCACTTTTGGATTATAAATAAATATCTTAGGCCCAAAAAGGTTTACATACAAGGTGGCCTATTGTCATTTCAAAGCGTTTAACCCAATTGCCATGAAAAATACAAACTTGTCCCAGTTGAAATAGCCCAACAAGTTTACATTCCATGGTAAATGGTTCAAACAACCTCAAATGATTTGGGGCCCAAACACAAGAATAAGGGAGGCTCCTATAGAATAAAAAATATGGTTTTTTCATGTGGGCTTAAAAGGGTAAGGCTTGGGCTCTTATCAGCGAAGGGTTGTCTATAACTAGAACTCCTCACTCAAGGGTTCAATTGACCAAGTGAACGCATATTAATTTATACCTAAGGTTATAAAGGATCCACAACTAGGTCTCCCCACCCAAGGGTTCAATCGACCAAATGAATGCACCTTAATACCCAAGGGCACGTGTTAATAAATGATGGTTATCATCACATACCAATCCACCACCTTGAGTGAAAGTGATTTCTCGATATGCCACGCCATCAGAGTTAAGAAAGGAATGCAAAAGATAAAGACATGGTTCTCTTCAATCTTGCCATAAATACTACAAGGTATTTTTCAGGGCAGATTTTCTGTCCCCAATGGAGTTGCCACTGTAAGAGTGAATGAGGGATTTACCGTTATGCCTATGACATCAGTGACCACTACATTGTTGGACTCACGGCCCATAGAGAGTAAGGATAGCCCCATAGGGGACTAACCGAAGAATAAATGAGTCACCACCCAGTATGAAACACTGGGAATGATTTAAAACTACACTACACCCATTGCAAGGTCCGACCTTAAACCCGTTTAGGTTCAGAACAATCCCTTACTGATGCCAGTATAATATTAATGCTAAAAAATGTATCCTCACATATTATAATGTAAGTGCATGCAAAATAGTTTATATAAAACACAATTACGCAAACACAAATGAAGAAAGCAGCAAATAAAGTGAATGAATATTCATAAGTTATTACAACAATGGCAAAATAGTAATGAAATAAAATTTTGTATAAATGTTTAGAAATAATTAAAATAGTGATAAAGTACTTCTCTAACAGACTATAATACAAACACTTCCGGGTAAAATGTTTTGAGGTATTTCATGTCCAAATATTTTATCAATGTCCCACCGGACTTGATGTAAGTTTGGCCTGAGATACTACGTGGAATCAAAATCCTAGAAACACATGTCAATGATGACAGATACAGTAACATCCATTCTGGATGTAATAGTGATGAAATGGCCATTCGGAATCGGCTATGGAACTTACATCCACGTTTCTAACCTATATACCACGGGGATCCTACTGCTGGATATACATTACATTAGAGGTATCCGGTCGGACTTAAGACATGTTTGGCTGAATATAAAAACAACATGCGTAACAATGACAAACAAAACTTTAATAACCTAACTAGCATTTATAAAATGATAAAAATAAGGAAAAGACAGTAAGAATGATAACAATATAAATTAAGATAATAATAAGATAATAAATGAAAATGATAATAGAATACGAAAATAGAGCAATATTGAAATAATCAAAGCAGTAGTAAACTATAGAAAGAATAAAATATGACTTGATATATCTATCAATGGCCGGATGTGTGTGCATGTCTGGTCGGACATAAATAATGTTCGGCTGGATATATTATGTTATCATAGAAACTCCAATATGCGTAGAAGTATAAAAGGTTCCATCAGGTCGTACCTTTAGTATTTTCTTGCTTATAAAGACGTATATGGATGCTTGGACTGTTGGACTCTTGGAGGAATTGAAGGAACTTTTATAGATTTATCATGGTTGTTTTCTTTCAAGCTTATTGTTTTTTTTTTTGCTATTTGTTCAGGGCTTGAAGAATAGAGAGAGCCCTTTTTGGATGTGGCTTGGGCAGTAATTTATACTTTCCAGGCTGAGGCCAAATATAGAAAGGGGTGACAAGATCCCCCTTCTTTAGTGATTGCCAATCTGTTGCATCAGTTATAACTCGACTCATATCCGATCGGATGTACATTTGAGATATATATTTGGCCTAACATAATCATGCACGTGACTTTAGTAACTGAAGATCTGCCCATATGCTGACAGTTCGACACATGTCTGGCTGGACATGAATTTTGAATTTTATATCCTGTCGGATATGTATTTTGAATTACATGTTCGGTTAGATTTCAATTAGATCCGTGATTTCAGGGATTGACAATCAGCACACACTCTGACAACTGGCTCACATCTGGTCGAATTTAGGATTTTTAAGGTATACCCAGACGACCATTATAGTTTAAAAGAAGGTTGGCCGGACATAGGGGATATTCGTCTAGTGCTTGTTTATATATCCAATTTCTTGGAGTTCATTTCCTTTTCGACATTCATCCTTATAATTTTCCAGGTTTTCATCCTTATAATTTAGTTATTATTGCTAGAAATAGATAAACTATATATATGGGAAACTTAAAAGATAACTTATATGTGTTAAGGCCATTAACACATAGTTCATTGATCAACACTAAAATGTTTAAGGTTGAAAAACCTAAAATAAAATGGTAAAAGATTTCTCATGATGATACATATTTATGACATCTTAGACTTGTTCATATTAGAGTTGATTGGATAGATAGGTTGATAAAGAACAGAGCTTTAAACCAGTTAAAGCTTGGTACTTTACCAATCTGTGAATCTTGTCTAGAAGGAAAAATGACCAAGATACTTTTATACTGGAAAAAGGTATAAGAGCTAATGAACCCTTGAGTTAGTACATTCGGACGTTTACGGACCGATGAATGTAAGAGCCCGTGGTGATTATGAATACCTTGTCACATTTATTGATGATTATTCAAGATATGGGTATGTTTACCTAATGTAGCACAAGTCATATATTTTTGAAAGGTTCAAAGAGTATTGTGCTAAGGTTGAGAACCGATTAGGTAAAATAATTACAACTTTTCGATCGGATCGTGAAGGAGAATACCTTGATAGTCATTTCGATGAAATCTTGGTTGAGCATGTGATAGTATCCAAACTCACAGCGCCTGGAACACCACAATAAAATGGTGTTACAGAGAGGAAAAATCGAACTCTACTAGACTTGATAAGATCTATGTTTAGCTATAATTCACTGCCTAATTCATTATGGGGATATGCCTTGCAAACATCAATGTATATCCTTAATGTAGTTTTATCTTAGTCTGTTCCTAATACTCCCTTAGAGTTATAGAGCGGTCGTAAAGCTAGTTTACGATATTTCCGTATATGGGGGTGTCCAACACATGTGTTGAAGAACAAGGCTATAAAGTTGGAACCATGTTCCCAAGTGTACATATTTGTAAGCTATTCTAAGGAGACTAGAGATGAATTCTTCTATAGTCTATAAGATAACAAAGTGTTTGTATATACTAACGCTACATTTCTTGAAAAGGACTATATGAAGAAGTTCAAACCTTGAAGTAAAGTGTTACTCGATGTGGTTCGACCAGCATACCATCGTCCATAATAGTTGACAAAAGCATAACACCTTCGATATTTGAGCATCAAATGCAAGTGTATCAAAATGATCTACCACCTAGACATAGTGGGAGAGTTGTACGATAACTTGATCGTTATCTAAGAGTTGGAGAAACACAAGTTGTCGCATCCAATGATCGTGTATATGATCCATTGACCTTTCATAGTGCAATGGATGATTCTAATAAAAAGTAATGGCTCAAAGCCATGAACCTCAAGATGGAGTCAATGTACTCCAACTCAGTCTGGGAACTTATAGACCAACCTGATAAGGGTAAACCCCATAGGTTTTAAGTGGATCTACTAAAGAAAGAGATGAGCAGATGTGAAAGTACGGACCTTTAAGGCTAGGTTAGTGGTAAAAGATTATACCCTAAAAGAGAGAGTATACTATAAGGAGAATTTCTCACCAATAGACATGCTCAAATCCATATGCACTCTTCTCTTCATTGTCGCATATTATGACTATGAGATTTGGCAAATGGATGTCAAGACTGCATTCTTGAATATAAATCTTGATGAATGTATCTATATGATTCAACCAATGGGGTTCATAACCCAAGATCAAGAGAAAAAGGTTTACAAGCATCAAAGGTCCATTTATACACTGAAGTAAGCATTTCAATCTTGGGACATAAGATTTGATACTATGATCAAGTCTTATGATTTTGAGCAAAACATCGATGAGCCTTATATATACAAACGCGTCATTGATGGTAAGGTGGCTTTTCTCATTTTGTTCGTCAATGATATTTTACTCATTTGAAATGATATTTTACGCGTCAATGATATTTTAATCATTCATTAGATAATCAATGGTACTTAAGGTCAAAATAATTAGAGGGGTATAACAGATGTTTTGACCTGGCTCTAATTATGAGATACTCATGAAGAGTCAATCTGCATGTAATGATATATTGATAGACATCGACGTATTTCGGCTTATATAATATATCTACGGCAATGAAAGTGTAATTTTAGATTTTTAGTGGAATAATCTAAAGTTATAAATTTGAAATATTTAATTAAAGAGTTTAATTAATATTTCAAGATTATTGGAGCTCGGAACTGTAGGTCCATTTGAGCCTCGTGCTAGCTCGACATACTATAGCAAAATAAATATAATTGGATAGCTCAATTATAAATTCATAAATATTATGATTGTTAATATGATTAATAATATATTTCGTCAGACATGAAACTTTTTTTTTTTAAATATAGTTTTCCATAATTAATGGTTATATGAAAGTTATTTATTTGTTTTTTTAAATTTTTTTATTAAGTTATATTATATAATTTAATACAAATTTTAAATTAATGATTTCCAAAATATATTTTGGAAAATCTTGATTTGGAATTGGAAGTTGCAATATTTTATTTGGCAACTTGTTAATGTCTTATTCAAGACATTAATTGAGTTTTTGTATGTTATAAAATTAGGCCTTATGGTCCAAATTTAACAAGGAGAAGAAGGGTTTTGGTTAATTTTTTAGACAACCTAAATCTTTGATATAAAAAGGAAAAGTATTTTCCTTTTTACCCTAATTTAGTTTGTCTAATCCTAGCCTCCCTAAGTTCTTTTATTGTCTCTTAAGTGTTGAAGAACAAAAGAAAAGAAAAAACTTTGTGTGACAATTTTAAACTCTAAAGTATTTAGGGATTCATTTTGTGAGAACATAGCCCACTCTATCTTTTGTTGTTTACAAGCCATAGCACGGAAGACCATTTGGAAACGAAATAAAACCTTATTCTTCTCCTTCTATCATCGCTCGGTTCTTTACATTTGGCTAATTGTGATTGGCCAAACTATGTGTGTATGATACATAGATTCCACAAATTCTAAATTGGTTAATTAATTTTATTTTCATAAAATTAAAAATGTGTCAATTTTTTTACCAAGTTTTAAACTTGGTAAATGACAAAAATGGGCCTAAACTTTCGGCCATGGTGAGTAAAAAAAATGGAAATTATAACCATTTTCTCAAAGTACTGAGATCAAAAAAAGAAATCTCATGATTAGTTTCCAAAAAAAGAAAACACCAAGAAGAAGGATTTGGAAATTAGAAGTAAAAATAAAAGTTTAATTTGACTAAAGTAAGGTTTTTGTTTCTTAATTTGGAAATAATTTTTCTCAAGATTATATGTATTTGATATATATATATATTACATGTTCCAAATATATTGTTGGATAATATATTTGTTTCCAAATACTTGATGTTGTTGGATTTGATAATAGCCTTATTTTTCGTTAATTAGCATGTGTGATTTTTATTTTAATTAAAGTGATTAGATTAAAAAATTAATATTTTTATTATAAAGTGTTGTAGCCACTCTTATGATGTTTAAAATTTTTATATAGATTTCATATGTGGTGACTTTAAAATCGTGTAAATTAATTTGATTAATTTAGTAATAAATTAGAATTTTGCATGAAAAATAGGTTGATTTATTTTTTGGATCAGATCTGGAAAATAAAATATTTATGTGAGTAAAAATATGATGTTTGGACGTGTATTGGGTGTTAAATAAATTCCAAAAAATATTTCGAGTCGAAAATTCGTGAAAACGGTGAAATTACATAAAAACAGGCTTACTGAGTGGGGGCTGTCCAAGCAGCGAATTTTTCTCTGTTTGGACAGTCCAAGGGCTGACCGATTATGTCCCAAGTTACTGAGTCATCCCGGTTCGGTAGTCGGTTGATCGGTTTGACAGATTACCCATTTTTCATAATATTTATTTAGAAAAAAATTCGTAAAATTTTTACTACGTTTTGCGATTAGTTTATGTTGTTAGTTGTTAAAAAATAATATGTTTAAGTGAAATACTAACTAATTAGAGGCATTGAATACCGAGTAATTCGTTTGAAAAATTTAAAATGTTTAAAAATTATTTTTGCCAAAAATCGTGCTTCCGCCGCTAAAACGCCAACAAAATTGGTATCCGAACGTCTAATTCCACATCCAAAAAAATATTTTTCATGATATTTAATCCAATTTATTTTTCACATGTTAAGATAAAATTGATCGGATCAAATTTTTAACTGTTTTATAGTAGTTGTAAAAATCCATATGATAAAGCTTTATTTATGTATGTATTTGTACACTTTAATGGTTCGTCTTGTCAGTACGAATACAAATTATTTTCTATTGTCGTGCTCACAAAATGCAAAAGCTGTGTGAGTATGGTTTAAAAGGATTAATTTGCATTGGTAAACCTATTTTGATAAAAGACAAATTCAAGCGAAAGTGCATACCAATGGATGTCAAAGCAGTGAGGTAGGGCATAAGTACCTTGAGCTTGTTATTGACAAGTATCGCCTTGTTCACGCCCTATCCAATAGATGCCAAAGCAGTGAGGATCAGAAACGGTTCAAGACCTATATTAGGAGTCATATTTGATGTGATTGATAATTTTTATCTACTCACGAACATACGTGTGCTCAACGTGCCAAAGTTGTGTTTTGAAATATGTTCGTGGGATCCACTTCCTACTATAAAATTTAATTTAATTCTTGAATTCTCGTATTTTTTTCGGGGATTGTGGAATTACGTAAAGTAGTGGGATGACATATTTAAATTAAAAATCCATGATATGTTAGATGATATCGATGAAATTACTTTATCTACTAATCCTTTATTTTTTCTTTTGTTAAGTATTGTGATGGCTGATACCAATTCTTCTAATCCTTTTGTACATCCTTGACGCAAACAAACTGGCTGGCCCTGAAAATCTTTCGGAATGGGAATTAGATCTTATGATTGCCTTAAGGTCAAAGAAGTTGGAATATATATTGGATAGTCCGGTATATATAGGTATTGCTCCGGAGTCAACCCCTGGGGAGAGGGAGACTCTTCAGAAATTGAGGGATAATGACTTGAGAGTCAAGTCATTCATTCTTTTTTATATGTCTCCTTATCTGAAGAGGTAATAAATGGATATGCCTGACTCCTTCAGCATTATTACTCAGCTTAGGGAATTATTCTTGAACTAGGAGCAAGCCCGGGTATACATAATCTCAATGGAACTATTCCACTCTCGTCTGGCTGATGGTAAGCCAGTGATTCCACATGTCTTGCACATGATGGATTTCATCGAAAAGCTTAGGATGTATGACTTCCAGCTGAATGAGACTCTGGGTGGGAATCTGATTTTGGGCTCACTCCCACCATCATATTCTCAATTTATCATGAACTTCACGACATTCATAGTTTCTATAGTTAGCTACATAGGATGTTGCAGACTTTGGAGGAGGATATCAAGAAAGGTGTACCGATACTCATCGCTAAGTCCTGTTTGCCTAGTTCTTCTTCTTCCCAATCAACGAAATCGGGAAAGAAGAAGGGGAAAAAGGAAAAGAAGACCAATTCCTCATAAAGGAAAATTGATGAAGCCTGACAAGTCAAAGAAGATGGTTGCCGAGGACAAGTGCCACCACTGTGGCAAGATTGGGCACTAGAGGGGAACTGTCGAGACTATATTGCTTCCGTCAGACGGGAGAGGGCCTTTACATCAAGCATATTTATTTTCCTTATTATTGATATCTTTTTGGCTTGTGAAGCCATTAATAATGTATGACTTTTAGATTCTTCTTATCTTACTCAAATTTGTAATTCATTGCAGGGGCTGAGGGTTAGTAGGATGCTGAATCCTGGGAAATTGCAGTTGCATTTTAGGAATGGAGATTCTCTAGCTGCAGCAGCTGTTGGTGAATACGAGATTCGACTATCATATGGCAACAATATTTTGATAAACTGTATTTTTGTACCCAGTTATGTGGTAAATATTATCTCATTATTTCTATTAGATACAAAAGGATATCATGTACTTATTAAGAATTGTTCTTTGTATATATATTATATGAATGATGTTTTTTTACATAAATGTTCAAATTCACATGGTCATTATGTTTTGCACGCTATAAGAGATGTTTATAAAAAAAAGAATAATAAATGTAGTAGATCTGATATAAATGATACTAAATTATGGCATATATGGCTAGGACATATATGTGTACGACTCCTAACATAGTTGGTTAAGAATGTTTTATTGATAATCTAACCATACAGCCTTATGCAACTTGTGAATTGATAAGTGCACGAAAGTGTACTTTGAACATCGCTAACTTGGCTTAATTATCTTGTGTTTAATCTTAATTAGAGTTTTTTTTTGTTTTGTGTACATGTTGGCCGCAAGTTGGGCATTGCAGAGCCCAAAGACCAGCACCGCGGCGCCCCGGACGCCCCAAAACCCTAATTTTTTTACGTCTTTGATGCGTATTATGATTATGAGGCTTCCCTATATAAAGCCAACTTCGTCCAAACCCTAGGGGGAGAAAATCAGAGGAGAAACACATAAAAAGAGCCACAAACACAAAATTGGGAGAGAAGAACGAAGAACTTCAAAGACAAACTTGTCGTCTCTCTGATATATTCAGGCTATCTCTCTATTCCGCATGGAGAACTAATCTCCAAGGTCAAGCTAAGGATGAACTCTTGTATTTGAATTTCAATTTTTATGTTTTTGATTCTTAAAGTACATTTTTAACGTTTAATACAATTGATGGTTATTTTTCTTTATTATCTTACGATTATTGAATCCATAAACTGT
Source organism: Zanthoxylum bungeanum (assembly GCA_019454045.1). Lineage (NCBI taxonomy): Eukaryota > Viridiplantae > Streptophyta > Magnoliopsida > Sapindales > Rutaceae > Zanthoxylum > Zanthoxylum bungeanum. The sequence goes on along the minus strand of SKCR01053874.1, from coordinate 10,181 downwards.
GTTTTGTCAACTCCCATATAGATGGTAAAGTTATTTTATGTGTTGGTCTTCTGCTACAGTATTGTCTGAGGGTATATTGTCGACGTTAGATAGCTCGTAATGAAGACTTTTGTGTGTTGTTAACATAGAGAAAATAATCATTGATTAACTTAGAATTAAATATGCGTAGAGTTGAATATCCTCCGACTGTTGGTTTGGGATTTGAAACTTTCAGTTGAGTAATAACAAGAATCAATAACTGAATATGGGAGTTTGATACAAGAGGGATTCCCGATGCTTTGCCATATCTCTCTACTGATATTCTTTAAGTATTTTCCATAGTTTTTACTTTACTTTATCAAATCAATCTATCTCTTTCTATTAAGTTACTACTAATGTTTTTGTTTGAGTAAATTAGTTCCTGTAATCATCTCTCTGAGGAATCGATACCCCAACTATACTGCGATAACCGTAAGTAACTGCAAGTACTTTTTGGGCGTAATCAAAATTTGGCACTGTTGTTGGGGAGACGGTTTACAAGCAAAAGGAGCAGGTTTGCTTAGTCAAACACGAAGTGGTAACTTCGTTCCATCTTATTTTTTTATTTTTTATTTTATTTTTAGTTATTATTTTTTTTATTATTATTTTCTTTTAATTTTAGTTTTAGTTAGATTTTAATTTTAGTTTACTCTTTTTATTTATTTATTTATTTTTGTTTATTTTTGTTTCTTGTTTTACTTGAGTTTAATTGCATGCATAGACTTAAAGATCGGTTTGGTAGATTTGTTAGGATTGAAGAGGAAGATTCAGATTCCGATAACATATTTGAAAACCTTTTTTGCCATACCATCCGAGTCTAGCGCACATACTATGAGTGAGTATGAGAGACCGCCCATGCGGTCTCTTGAGGAATACCTCTACCCCACTCGCACAACTACACCATCGTGCATAATGATTCCTCCTAATGCACCACAGATGGATTTTAAACCTGGGATGATAGAGTAACTCCCAACTTTTCACTGTTTAGAGTGCGAAAATCCTTATGTGCACATTAGAGAGTTTGAAGAGGTAGTAGCAACCTTCCATGACCGCTTTGGAACCACTGACACAATTAGACTTAAGTTCTTCCCCTTTGCCCTTAAGGCTAGAGCTAAGAGCTAGTTGTATTCTTTGAGATCGCGATCAATAGAATCATGGGACGAGATAACACAGACATTTTTCAACAAAAACTTCCCACACCATAAGACTAATGCCTTGAAAAGACAAATCTCTACCTTCCCACACCATAAGGAGATGTTAGCTAGTTGCCCTCACCATAGATATGAAAGTTGGCTCTTAGTAGGTTATTTTTATGATGGTCTAACCCCTAGAGAGCGCCAATTTATGAAGACAATGTGCAATGGTGAGTTTATAAAGAATGATCCTGATGAGGTATTTGAGTATTTAGATGACCTGGCTGAAAAATTTAATACTTGGACTGGACCTAATGCCGTAGATAACACAGATAGAACATACCCTACTCTTTCTAGTAGAGGCATACACCATTATAGGGAAGAAGATAGTCTTAGGGCACATGTTGAGCTATTAACTAGACAGATATGAGCCTTAAAAGCTAGAGATAGAAAGACTATGCATGTAGTCGTCCACCTGGAACCCCAAGAATTTCCTGTATATGGTGAGATGATGGGGACATATGAGGAACAATGTAATAACTTAGGGATGTACAAGAAGTCATACACACCTTATTCAGATACCTATAATCCTGGTTGGCAGAACCATCCCAATCTTAGTTGGAAACAGGAGTACCATCAGCCTACTCAAGCACCATAAACTAGAAGTTATAGTGCTCTTGAGTATCAATCACTTGCCGCCCCTAGAAATTCTTTAGAAGAAAGTGTTGAGGATAATAAGGAAATCAAAGGTTTGAGTCGTTGATAGCTCAGATTGTTGAGGATAATAAGGAAATTAAAAGTCAAGTCTCTAAATTTCCTGAGTGTGCAAGAACAATGAAAATTTTCATCTCAAACTCAACCAAATCAACAAGGCCAACACATGGCACAGGTTGATCACGAAACAGTCAATGTAAATGGTGTTAATGATATATTCACTATGAGTGGTAAGGAGGTAGCGAGACAGGATACGTCCAACATCATAAATGACCCCAAACTCAAGAAGAACAAGAGACACATTTCCCAGTTAGAGTACCTTTCCCTCAGGCACTTAGGCCCACAGTGAGAGCCTCAGAGACAAATGGTGAGATCCTAGAACACCTGAAGCAAGTAAAGATTAACCTTCCATTGTTACATGTGATCAAACAAGTTCCTATTTATGTGAAGGTTCTGAAGGATCTATGCACCATAAAGAGAAAGCATAATGTGAAGAAAACTTCTTTCCTGACAGAGCAGGCTAGTGTAGTAATTGAACAGAGGACCCCACCAAAATATAAAGATTCAGGCTGTCCCACCATCACTTGTGTAGGAAACGCTTTCCTTGCGAAGCGGAAACGGTTTAGGCACACAGATCGGACTTGAAAATTTTTTTTGCCCTTCCCTTTGAACTGCCAAATGTTACTGCCACCACCACTGAAATTTTGCTTCAGTTTTAGATAAAATTCCAGCCCCGAATTAGCCCTAGAACAGTCCCCAAACAGTCTCGAACATCCGGACAAAAACTAGACTGTTTTGGACTCGATTCACGTCTAACGCACTACAGAAACATCCCCTGAAATGTGTGGACTAAGGCTGCATTTTGGTTCTGATTTTTCACTTGAAAATAGCCCCAACAGAGCCCCAAAATACCACAAAATATTCCCCTAAAAACTAGATTAAAACGAAACCAAATCGAGTTCCGTTTCACCAAGTATATGGGCAGTAATGAGCAAAAATAATGGTCACTGCCATGAACAACAAGAATGAGATGAAGAGGATGATTTGCTCGACGCCACAAAGTCTTCCGAACTATATCTCCTTACCAACGTAAACTTGTGTGGGCAAGACTCACTAAACAATCCCTAAACGATTTAGAGATTTAAACACACTTGATATTTGTTTTTAATTTCTTCTTTTTCTTTCTTTAGGTTTGTTTCAAATTTTGAGAGAGAATGAAGAAGAAGAAGAAGATGGAGGCTAGGGTTAGAATGAAAGGCTTGTCAAAATAAAAATCATATATTCCTTTTTATACCTAGGGTTTAATTTTACAAAATAAAACAAAACCATATCCCCTCCCATCATCAAAGAATCGGCTACACATGTCCTTTTTTTTTATTAATTTTGTAACACCAAATTTAATTACCATAATAAAAGATATGTTACAAAAATAAAAGATTAAATGCCATTTAACAATTTGTAACTTCCAAATTAAATCCAAGGGTTTCCTAATTCCAAAATTTAGAAATTACTAACTTAACCTTTCATTTAATTATATCTAATATAATTAAATAACATGTGTTTAAATATCATATATTTAATAAAATCATATATTAAATTTTAATATAAAGTTTCAAGTGTGACAAAATAATATTATTAATCATATTAATAATATTCATACTTTTGTGAGTATATAATTGGACTATCCAATTATACTAAATCCGCTATAGTAAATCGAGCTAGCACGGGGACCAAATGGACCTACAGTTCTGAGTAGTAATAATCTCGAAATATTAATTAAGCTCTTAATTAAATACTTCGAATTATTAACTCCGGGTTATTCCACTAAAAATCCGAAGTTGCACTCTCGTTGCCGCATATGATATATTAAGTCGAACCAAGTCGGTTTACATCGATAAAGTCACTACATACGAATTGACCCTTCCCGAGTATCTCGTAATTAGAGCCATGTCATAATATCTGTTATACCCCTCTAATTATTTATACCTTAAGTACTATTGATTCTCTAATGAACGATTTATTCATAACCATTATGAATTTTAATCTTTCTATTCGTAATAGAAAGACTTGAGCGCTCAAATCGTTCAAATACCGAATCAACCCTTAAGATAGATACTCCTTTACTTCTTGAAAGAATGAGTGAGCTCCATATCTATGTAAAACGTTCTCAGCTACACAACAGACCATGTCCTCAAAGTACGTAGCTATTGGTCGGGACTGCTACACCAACGTCACATTTGTAAATCAAATGACATAGCCTGCCATGCAGGAGTTCGTAGTACACTCAGGATTAAGATCAATCCATATATGACCATTTAGTCGATCGAAATGATTTTCTTTGCTTAACGGATATTATAAGAAAGTCAATTCCATCTAGGTTCAGTCCTATATGATCACATCATACAAGGTGCCTTCATTCTCATGTCTCTACATGAATGATCTCGAATCAAAGTCGTCATACAAATATAGAATGGACTGCAGTTATAGATAAACACAAATAAAATACCCGTTTTATTTTCTTTCTATGGACTGTTTAAGATTACTAACTTCAGACTTAAATCCTCTTATGTATGACACTCATACACTAAGTCTGAAGGCACGTAAGTAATCTAGGGTAATCAAGATAATTTATAATATGCGAAAATTAAACAAATATTTTGATAAATAAATAATGCATAATTTTATTTCAAAACATATAAAGCCGTTTACATTACATATAGCTCTAGGGCATAAATCCCAACAATCTCTCACTTGCACTAGAGCAAATGGGACATGTCACGTCATCCTATACCATCTAGGTGACCTTCAAACACTTTAGCTGACAAGGTCTTTTTAAACGGATCAGCCAGGTTCTCTGCAGATGCAATCTTTGTGACAATAATGTCTCCTCTCTGCACTATCCCTGATGAGATGATATTTCCTCTCTATATGCTTTCCTCTCTTGTGGCTTCTTGGTTCTTTTGAATTTTCCACTGCACCACTATTATCGCAATAAAGTGTTAGTGGTCTATCCATATCTAGAACAACTTCCAGATCTCCCAAGAATTTACGGAGCCAGACTGCTTCCTTAGCTATTTCACAAGCTACTACATATTCAGCCTACATGGTGGAGTCAGCAATGCAAGATTGCTTTATACTCCGCCATACTATAGCCCTACCACCTAGGGTAAACACTGATCCAGATGTTGATTTCCTGAAATCGACATATGTCTTAAAATCAATGTCTGTATACCCCCTTAGGATCATATCCTCACTGAATATACAAGCATATAATTTCTCGTTCTCTTAGGATACTTGAGAATTTGTTTCACAGTCACCCAGTGATCCAATCCTGGGTTCGACTGAAACCTCTTGACTACTCCCACTGTAAAATAGATGTCTGGTCTCGTGCATAACATAGCATACATGAGACTACCAACTGCTGAGGCATATGGGATATGTCTCATTTCCTCAACATCTTGAGGTGTCTTAGGAGACTGTTCATTTGAAAAATAAATTCCATGTCGATAAGGCAGATTGCCTTTCTTGGAATTTTACATCCCAAATCGCACAAGGATCTTGTCGATATAGGATGCATGAGACATAACTAATAGTCGTTTCTTGCTATCCCGAAGTATCTGAATCCCAAGAACATAACTGGCCTCTCCCAAATCTTTCATTTGGAATTGGTTAGTTAGCCAAGTTTTCATGTTCGATAATATCTTTACATCATTCCCAATGAGTAAAATATCATCGACGTATAAAACAAGAAAAAACACCTTCCCATCAATGATTCGCTTGTATACACAAGGTTCATCAATATTTTGCTCAAAATCATAAGACTTGATCGTGGTATCAAATCTTATATTCTAAGATCGAGATGCTTGCTTAAGTCCAAAAATGGACCTTTGCAGCTGATCGGTGAAATCACTCACGTAACGCAAATGCACGTATCGTTCAAGTAGTATAAAATGTATCGATCCCACAGGGACTTATTACCTAGACTATCAATTTGTGAAGCTAAATGTTTACAAGTATCTAATAGATTGGTTGTTTGATTGGATGTTGATTTTAAACTAAAGACAAGTAAATAAAACAATGCAAATGTAAATTAAAGAAAAATTCAATATTATTAAATTATCTAGGGTTGTGAATCCTTCTAATAACTTTTAAAGATGAAGTGGTTATCTCACATTTGTGCAATATATTGGTTTATTAACCTGGAACATGAAAATATGCAAATGCCTCTGTCGATGGTTAGATGCAAACACCCAAATAACCCAATTAATCATATGCCTATGTTAACTAAGTTACCTAAATTCATTAAGATTAAGTTCCAAATGTGGCTACCCTCGCCTAATAGGTATATGTCTATCCTGTAAGAAAATCTACCTAAGGGTCACCATGCCCCGAGGTGAGATCGTGAGCTATTGAGTCTAAGGCTGAAACCTAAAATTCCTTCGTCAAGTTTATTTTAAATTTACCAGATCAATCTTATTAATGGCCAGTTAACAAGAAGCATTAAGCTTAAGACTCAATAAATAAACCTTTATATTACCCAAGTCATAAAATAACCCCTTATAAATCGGTGATATTGGAATTCATCACAACCCCAGATATGGTATTTAGTTACAACACATATCTAGGACTAGTAAAGACATAAATAAAGTAAATGACATAAAGTAAAGCTTGAAAATTAAAAAGGTAAATAAAGCAATAAAGAAAATACTGGGGGTTAGAGGATCCACTTTTATTACTTCTATTTTAGATATCTCTCTTATTATAATATATAAACTTTGCATGACATTACCAACCGATCATATAGGCGGTATCCTGATTAAGTCAGATTTATGATTAATTCCAACCGACCATAAAGGCGGTATCCAATTTATTCAGGTTAAAATAAATTTAATTAAGTCCAATCGACCATAAAGACGGTATCCCATTAAGTCAGGTTTTAAATAATTTAAATATTATAATTAAGGGAGATTAATCTAAATATTAGTAATAAAAGCTTTACCCTTCACCCCAGCAGAGAATAATTACCTCATCATACTGAAAAGTAAAAATAAAGAAAGAACTATTGCGTAAAATAAAAAAATTAAATACAGAAAGCTGTAAATAAACAAATAAGATACAATCTTCTTAGTATTCTTAAGGAAATCACCAGAAGAAGGTATGAATTTTACAAATGAAATGGCTTGGTATTTATAGGTAAAATTTTGCCTTCTCCAATTTCTCCACAAATTTCTCCACCAAATATGGCACCAAATCCTCCACCAAACATGCAAGCATGTTTGGTGGAAGTTTGATAATTTTCATTTTTTATTGTATTTTTTTTTATTTTGAAAATGACTTTAATAATTGCACATAACACACTTGCGAATGTTTTATCAATTTCGGTCATGAAAACTTCAGCATCCGAAATTATTATGAACGTCAAAGTTGTAGATCTTTACATCTTCTTTAATCTGGAACTAGAATCACTTAAATTTGATATCGGAGTAGAAAGTTATGGCCAACGTATGAAAATTACGCAAAGTTGAAATTTCCGAAATTTTACTTCGTTAGAACGCCATTTCAAGTTTCCAACCTCTAAAATCCAAATGTCAAGTCTAGTTTTTGCCCTTATTCGTTCAACATTTAGTCCTGATTGATTCCATTGAGTCCCAAAAATTTATTTATCTGTAAAACACATAAAAATACATTAAAATATTCATAAAACTAGAGAAACCATACAAAATATTAGGTTAAAGGGGCGGTAAATAGTGATATATTTTCCCCTCATCAGCAGCTTGCAAACCTTTCGCTCTTAACCATGGGCTATGAACCCCTCTGGTTGTACCATATAGATACTTTTATCAAGATTTCCATTCAAGAATGCAGTCTTGACGTGCATTTGCCAAATTTCATAGTCATAATATGCGGCAATGGATAGAAAAGTGCGGATGGATTTGAGCATGGCTACTGGCGAGAAAGTTTCCTCATAGTCAACTCCCTCATTCTGGGTATAACCATTGGCCACTAGCCTAGCGTTGAAGGTCTGTACCTTCCCATCTGCTCCCCTCTTCTTCTTGTAGATCCACTTGCAACCTATGGGTTTCACCCATCAGGTTGGTCTACAAGTTCCTAGACTGAGTTGGAGTACATAGACTCCATCTCTAGGTTCACGGATCTGAGTCATTTCTCTTTATCAGAATCATCCATTGCACTACAATAGGTCAATGGATCATCTACACCATCACTGGATGCGACAACTTGTGCCTCTCCAACTCCAAGATAGCGATCAGATTATCGTATAACCCTCCCACTACGTCTAGGTGGTAGATCATTCTATTGAGCTTGCATCTGACACTAAGATGTCGAAAGTGCTATGTATTTGTTAACTGTCATTGACGATGGTGTGCTGGTCAAACCAGCAAGTAACTCCTCGAATAACACTTTACTTCGAGGCTTGAACTCCCTCATATAGTCCTCCTCTAGAAACGTAGCATTTGTTGATACAAACACTTTGTAATCTTCAGGACTATAGAAGAATCCACCCCTAGTCTCATTAGGATAGCCTACAAATAGGCACACCTGAGAATGTGGCTCCAACTTTGTAGTTCTATTCTTCAGCACATGTGTTGGACACCCCAATATGCAGAAATGTCTCAAACTAGTTTTACGACCAATCCACAAATCTAAGAGAGTCTTAGGAACAGACTTAGATGGAACTACATTAAGGATATGCATTGTAGTTTATAGTGCATATCCTCATAACGAACTAGGTAGTGAGCTATAACTAAACATAGATCTAATAATGTCTAGTAGGGTCCGATTTCTCCTCTCTGCAACACCATTTTGTTGTGGTGTTCCAGGTACTATGAGCCAGGATATTATCCTATGCTCAACTAAGAATTCCTCGAAATCTCTGTCAAGGTATTCTCCTCCACGATCTGATCGTAGAGTTTTGATTGTTTTACCTAACTGGTTCTCAACCTCAGTACAATACTCTTTGAACTTTTCAAAAGTATCTGACTTGTGCTGCATTATGTAAACATACCAATATTTGGAATAATCGTCAATAAATGTGACGAAGTATTCATAACCACCTCAGGCTCTTACATTCATCGGTCCGTAAACGTCTGAATGTGTTAGCTCAAGTGGTTGACTGGCTCTTAAACCTTTTCCAGTAAAAGGTCTATTGGTCATTTTTCATTCTAAACAGGATTCGTAGACTGGTAAAGTTCCGAGCTTTACCTGGTTTAAGGCTCCGTTCTTTATCAATCTTTCTATTCGGTCAAGGTTGATATGACCAAGTCTAAGATGCCACATATATGTGTCATCGTGAGAAATCCTTTGCCGTTTGGTTTTAGGTTTCTCAACCTTAAACATTTCAGAGTTAAGCAGTGACCTATGTGATAACGATCTTAACACATACAAGTTATTTTCTGAGTTTCATGTGCATATGGTTAATCCATTTCTACCAGTAATAACTAAATTGCTATTAAAAGAAACTGAATAACCATCATCCAAAAGTTTAGAAACAGAAATCAAATTCCTGCGAAAACCATGAATGAATAACACATTGCTCAAATTTAAATAACTATTATTTGTAAAATTTAAACTAGAAACTCCCACTGCTCTTGCTGAAACGGCATCCATTGTCCTGACTCTCATGGTGTAGTCACCTTTAGCAAGGTCCCTCCATGAGTCAAGTAACTGCAAAGAAGAACAAACATGGTTAGTGGCTCCAGAATCAACAATCCAAGCGGATTTATCATCCTCCACTAATAGAGTTTCGATAACGAGTAAATCATATTTACCTGTATCTTTTTTCTCCTTCAGCTCAACAAGGTATTTAGGACAATTCCTTTTCCAATGTCGGTTCTTGTTGCAGTGGAAACATTTTCCCTTGGGCTTGGCATCCTTAGAGCCTTTCTTGTTCTTCTTCTTCATGGGCTTAGCCTTAGCCTTCCTAGTGATATTCTTCTTCATCTTTGCAGATTTAGAAGACTCAGAAATATTTTCCTCAGAACTGGACTTACGAGGATCCACAAACATGGACTCATAGTGGGTAAGCTCATTAAGCACCTGGGTTAAAGTAAAAGTCAACTTGTTCATAACATAGTTGCTTTTAAAATATAGGAAACTCTTCGGAAGAGTTTCCATAATCATGGTCACCTGTCTAGGCTCGTCAATACGAGCTCCATGGGTTTCAGCAGTGTTGAGATAAGTCATCATCCTCAAGACGTGCTCTTAGACTGATGTCTCATCCTTCATCCTAGCAGTCATCGCTGAGACCATGGCCTCATGATGTTGATGCTCTGAAGGCTGCCCGAACATGCCCTGTAA
>SKCR01053873.1:0-53320 GCA_019454045.1 Zanthoxylum bungeanum | reverse complement strand
GTGAAAGAATACCATACTCTTCAAGTATTCTTGAAACTTATATGTTTTTGTATTTTACACTATGGTCAGACCGTAATGTTTTTAATACTTTTACCAGTCTGTTTTTCTACTTCGTGTCGAAAATCTTTGAATTACTCAAAAGTTTTGACTTGTTCCATAAGATACATATAGTCGTAACGTGATGCCACATCTGTAAAGGTTACAAAGTATTTATATCCACCTCTAGCCTAGCTAGACATGGGCCCACTTACGTCACTATGAACGAGGGCTAACAGATCGGTGACACTTGCACTTTTACCATTAAAATGTGTTTTAGACACTTTGCCTAATAAATAGATTCGTAGACATCATTTGAATTAGAATCAAATCCGTCCTAGTATCCACTCTTTGAAAGTGTGGATATACGAGTCTTGTTAATGTACCCAGACAGTGACAATGCCACAAATAAGTCTCATTTGATTTACTCAATTTGAGCTATTTGTTTGTCATGTTATATGTTGTGAGACTCATTTATATTCAAAATATAAAGACTATTATTTACATCTAATGTAGATATCTCGATATCATCTTTGAAAACAAAAACACCCTGTGTTTTTGGAATATAAGGGTATTTATACCCACAACGGGTTAAACTAGATACAGAGATAATGTTCCTAGTCAAATTAGATACATTATAACGGTATCCTAATTTAAGTACATGCCCAAAGGGTAGTTCCAAAACTTAGGTTTCTATGGCCAAAACAACGACTCATGTCCTGTTTCCAACTCATAGGTCGATCTCATCCAAAGCCAGTCTCCTGCTTATCAGCAGATCCTGCACATCAGTACATATATTCATGTACCACATCTAGTATCAAAATCCAATTTTAAAACCAGTTGTGAACATGTTTATAACAAACATTCTTGAAGCCGAAAACCTTGTCCCGCCTTCACTTCCTTCATGTCTGCCTTGTCCATATGGCAGTCACACTTCTAGTGACCCCGTTTGCCACAGTATAGGCAGACAACTTGGGATATGTTATTTTAATAAGCTCTGGCTGTGCATAACAGATTGACCACTAAAGTTATCATCACAATGAGTTCATAAGCTCATGTTCACTATTTTCTCAACTTCAGGCTCAGGACCGAAAGGTTTCTCTTTCAAATAGAACAACTTCTCAGTTCCCAGGACTATCTTGAAGTTCTATTCCCAATCTAAAAATTAAAGTCGTTAAAGATATTTTCCCCAGGATTATGTCCTTTGACGCTAATCTTTCAGTCATCTTGATTTCTATAGTCCAACTATCCAATCAACGATTTCGGGTACAATTTAATATAATGATCACTATAGTCTAACTATATAATCAACTACTATTCGCTCGGTTATATTCAAATGTAATGATTACTATAATCCAATTATATAACCAACCACAAATGAAGTAGTTTGAATACAGTCCAACTGTTTAATTAAAACAACAATTGAATATTAGTCTAACTAATATATATATAAATAATTAATGACGAAAAATGAAATAAGCACGTATTGGCAAGTATTTAAACGAAATTGCAAATTTAGTACTTGCATCCCACTATTTTTCGGCGAGCTTTTAACCCTCTGTGGAGTACTCGGGAAACCTAGTTTCCTAGTGGGCTAGGATCCCGTTAAATAACACACAACCTTGACTTTGGCTAACAAGTTGCATGAAACTTAACTAGGTAGATCTCTAAGATCAATTGGGTCCCATCCAATTCATAGATCCAGTAGGTGGACCTCCAAGTCCGAAACATATATCCAATATATGCTAATATATCTAATATATTTCCTAATCTTTTTCCTATAAATCAACTAAGCATTGACTTTGGCTCAACAAGCTTAATGATTATAGTTAAGCGCGATGTAGGACACATAAATCAGCGACGCTATTCCAGGCTCGCTGCCCGGTCGGGAGTACGGAGTAGCCCACATGGGACTAAATCGGAGAATAAAGGAGTCACCACCCATTGTGAACTGGGAAATGATTTAAGGCCGCACTCACCCCTCGCAAGGGAAGAACTCAAACCGTTGGGTTCGGAATGGTCCCTTACTTATGCCACTTGTAATGAACGGATTTGTGCAATAATCTAACCAAGTGTACGCAACATACATACACAAGAATGACCTATGTCTAAGTTCTCATACATAAAAGTAAAAAACCTATATCTAAGTTTGCATGCATAAAAGTAAGTCGACCTAACGGCAAACACACAATCTCATGAACATATTAAATTAAAAAAATGCGGAAATATAAAAAAAATAATAATTGTCTAAACATAAATATTGAAGAGATACAATTAAACTCATACTGCGAAAGAAATAACTAAATCATGCATGGAAATAACGTGCCATTTCTAATGAACCATGGATAAACACAAGATTTAGATAAAACGAAATATGTGCGTTTCTTAAGTAGTACGTGGAATTGTATCCCAAGTTCAGACCGCACTACCGTCCATTCGGATTCGGCTACGGAATTTACGTCTGGGTTTCCATCCGATATACCACGAGAGATAGCATAAAATCATTCATCCCACAACCATAACATACATGAACCAACAATACGCATGCGAAAAAATACTAATAAATAATTGAAAAAGATGAACGAGAGTAAATAAAAGGGTGCCCTCAGGTCTTACCTTTTAAGTCCCCTCTTGGAAGTGCGTTACACGACCGTCGGAAGAGTTAATGCTCCGCAACCTTTCCGGTTCATTAGTTCAATGTTTTCCTTCGTCGCTTCGCTATTTTGGGCTGCTGTTTCCTCTGTTTTGGGCTGCTATTTTGCTGTTGTTTTTGGACTGTTTTAGGGTGTAATTTTTATGGTTTGGGGGCTATTTTATGAGTGCAGTTTTTGGTATTTTGGGGGGAGTTTAGGGCTGTGTTTTTTTGGTATTTTGGAGGGACTGTTTATGGGTCGTTTTTGGTGGTTTAAGGGTGCAGTTTTGGGACTGTTTTGTGGTAGTGCATGGGGTTTTTTAGGGACTGTTTCTGGGCTGTTTGTTGCTTTGTTTGTGTCAGTGCTTACTGGTTGCTTAGGTTTTGTTTATTTTTGTTTGGGTGTTCACGTGTTAGCTGACTAAATTCTCCATGAATTAGAAACTTGTTCTTAATATCTAAAAGATCACAAAGAACATGTTTCAAGACACATCATATGGTCTGCATCATATCAAAATAACTCGTAACAATTACGATTAAATTGATATCTTTAATCGCACATAATACAGTATTCATTATGTCATCATCATATGATGCATAAGATTGACTAGACATTCCAATCAATCTATCTTTCAACAAAAGAATCATCATTTACGAAAGATGAATACTATATATATAAAAGACACGTTAACTGTCAAACATTTACACTAACTGTCATACAGATAGTCTTGTTGTGTCCTTTATTAGATCATATCTAATATGCGATTAATAGGAGTTTCTCACAAGTCTCTTAGTTTTATTTCTTATATATAACTTTATATCAAACTATAATAGAGACTGCTCCCACTACTTCCACAGAGAAATGAAGACTTAAGGATATATAATACTAGAAAGAAATTTATACGCTCCCACTGACCCTATTGAAAAATATGTATTATTTATATTTCGATAAAACCAGACAATATGACGAATATCAAAACAGAGAGCACGAATTTCCGGAGAACTTATCTGAGTCTACAATAGGCTCCATAAGCTAGTATATCAAACTGTGATTTTAGCAGAATACAAACTCTAGGGCCATTCTAGAATGAGCTTCTTCAAACAAAGAAATCACGACGGATCTCTCATTCGAAGAAATCACTCAAGAACGTCACTTTGCATTCTTTAGCCAAAAACATAGTTTAATATCAACATTAACCAATAAATCTCTAATTGTTCAATTAGTGCGCCTAGAGACAAGTTTTCTCAGAATCTACAATAGACTACTGAGCAAAACCTTTCTCACTGTCATACTATAAAAGTCAAACCTTTATCATGCTCACTTTGCTTTTGCTGCGCAAACAATTTGCACATTTTATTCATAACGAAAGCCTAATCAAGTTCAAAACTCGATCGTAGTAAGCCATGAACAATCTAGATCTATGGTCCAATGGTAAATTCTGAAATCGATATCAAATATCGCTCCCACTATAAGTTATAGGATAATTTTCTTCAATAAGAAAACAACAGAATCATTAAGTATCTTATACTTTGTAAATGATTCTGACATCCTATTAAACTTATACGGAAGATGTCTAATGGTCTTTTCATCTTATTAATTATATAGTTCCATTACGATTTATCCTTCTCACATTTGACTTCAATAAGTCAATTCTTTTCTGCAATCGTCAACATCCAATGTTAATCACAAAGTAATAAAACAATTTTATTGCTCGGGATTGTAGAAAAGATATTCTATCAAACAGAATACAATATTCTATTAAATAGAATAAATGATAAACCTTTCACTCGTACCTCCGAGGCACAAGTACTCTCAATTATATAACAATTATACAAAAGAAAGTCTCAAATCTTAAACTTTTCAAGATTCGAATTTTCTACGATACATATCATATATGTAACTGTAGGAACAGATGGAACCTTAACGAAAGAGACGAATTAGTGTTACTGGAGCATAACCCCAAGAGTATTGAAAAACAATTCAGTAACACTCAATATCAACGAATCAAATCATATAAGATTCGATAACTCCCATTGACCAATTCCATCAAAATGGAATCGCGGAAGTTCAATACTGAGTAAGAATCACATTCATTAAATAACTTTAGAACAAATTGCCAGGAATTCATGCGTTTGATTAAATCAAACATCTTCGAACAATTCGAAGACTCACTATGAATTTTATAGTTTTCAACACTTAAGATATAATATCTTTGAACTATTCAAAATATTCTATCCGAGTTTCATTAGAAACACATTGACAGTTCTTGAACAATTCAAGACGTTCAACATGTTCTCTATAGAAACACGTAACTAAGTCATGACAAATCATCAACTAAGTTACAGAGCATAGAAAACTATCTAAGGCAATTTCTAATTCATTAAACTACACACATCCAATGTATTAGTTTAATAAATCAGTGGTCCAATGACGGTCATCGGTTAAATGAGATTTAATCACAACCTGAATACAATATTCATTAAATGGTTAAGGATATGTGGTGTGAACTCATATCAGACCATCCTTTACCATACAGAATGAGTATCTAAGTTTCGTGTTATGATAAAACTCATAAAGCACATTTCTAAGTTATTTATATTACCGAATATTTTTCTTAATGTTTATCTTTTATTAATGACACTATTAGTCATATTAAAATATGTAACAACTATTTTTACAGAATAAGTAACTATCCGATAGTCACAACTTCCGATATCAAATATCAAAACAGTTATTAAACATTATTTTAATTAACTAGACGAGAGATCCTGTATCCAATACCCACAGTCGTCGTATTGCGAGAATCAATATTCTCTATATACAACTATATGTATCTCATTTCTTAAGCTTTATAATTTGCGTTCAATTATTTACAACAATTGCAAATAATCGATTAGCAAACTGTGTTAGGTACGTGACTTATAAGAGTCACTAAAAGCCAAGAAACGTCATTATAAGATAAACAAATACTAAATGGGTTTTCTTAATGCTAGTCAAGAATCTCGAGACATGAACTATTCAAGTCAATTCTTACTGCATAAGAAATAATTCTAACTAGAATAATATCCTAAACACATATATATATTTAGATTACCTAATCATGACTTAGAAACTAAGTCACAAACCATCTTGATTTTCAAGAAAATCGGAACAACAGTTCCCGATGGTGTCAACTAATCCAACTATATCTAAGTCTACGGTCTTTCTAGAACCTATTCTAGAACAATGCAACCATAAGTAAAGTCAGAAAATCTATTCTAGTAATAGATATGCAGTGGAACAAAGTATAAATCTATAAACAATATAGATGAAAGGAAAATGAAGCAGTAGTAAATTCCATAAAATTACGCACTGCCTGGGTTATGGATTTTTAAACCCAGCACTGTCTCCCATTACTTTACGTAATACCGTAATCCCCAACGGACAATGGAAATTCAATAATTAAATTGAATTCCATAGTGAGAGTGAGATCCTATGAATATATTTCGACTCACAACTTTGGCACGTTCTCGCCTACATATATTCATTAGGTAGACAACTTGTTGTCAATCACTCACCAGTGACTCTCGATTTTGGTCCTGACCATTTCTCGCTGTGACAACTTTGGCACGTTCACAGGGAGGCGTATCAAGGCTACACTTGTCAATGACAAACTCAAGCTACCGGTGTAGTCCTGACAGCTTTTGAACGTTCAAGATTTCAACTTTCACTTGAATTTGTCTCTTATCATATAAGTTCTACCGGCGCAAATGAACTACCATCAATCATAACTGCACAGCTTTGGCACGATACAGCTACAGCATCAGGAAATCATTTACATTCGTACTGACAAGGCGGACCAAGAAACATGTATCCAATACATGTTACTTTACAACCATATTTTAAAAGCGGGGATTTTCCTACGAAAGTTTTAATCTACATCCAATGCAGAATTTTAATCTAAATAATTTTCTAAACATTTCAATTCTACCTAAGAAAATATGACACAATTTAACTATTAAATTTCGTTACATTTTCCCTTAGCGTAAAACTGAAAAGTAAAGAAACATATCTAGATTACATGCAAGTGCGAACAATAAATTGGATTAAATATCATATATCAAGCATGAATAATGTAATGGATGAAGCATCAGACCTACTCTAATACCATTTATGTTAGGGTTTTGGGATTGGGCGCAGCGGAAGCGCAGGTCCGGGCGAAATCGTATTTTAAAAATTTTCAAAATACCGAATAAATTATTCAATATCTAATATGAATAATTTATTCATATATCACCTAAGCCAATTTATTTAATATCAAATATTAAAATAAATATAGTTGAAACTTCGCGAAACTTTTACGAAAACCGATTTTTCGCAAAATGGCCTAAAATGCGTTTTTGACCAAACCGACAACCCGAAACTTATGGAAACTACTCAGGTCAGATCCAATAGTGTCGGGGCAGTCCATGGGCTACCCAAACAGTGACGGAATCACTGTTTTCATAGATGTCACCCTGTTGGCTCAAAATCCACCCGGTAAAGCCGTTTTTGGCCGTTTTCGCTTATTTCAAGTCGGAAACACTTTCCGGCAATTGTGCCAACTCCCAAAACACATCCATTACATCTGTATGACATCAAAAACATCACATAATTTCCATTTTTAACAGATCTGATCTGCAGAACCGAAATCACCCATTTTCATGCTTTTAATCCAAAATTCCAAAATTAATCAAATTAATCAACACACCAAATTATGTCACCACACATATGAATCACTTTAGAACAATTCTATGCATAATAATAGTGGTTATCACACTCTAGAATGGCAACAAATTGGATGTAAATTACATTAATTAGCTCCAATTCAAACTTCACACATGCTTATTCTTCCTTCTCCATCAACCTCAAACAAAAGCCCCAAATTTCCATAAACAAAGAAACCCTAGAAAATTTCTAAGTGTTCAAGAAAACATGAAAATAATTTACAAGCTTAGGTTGTAGAGGATTACCTTTTAATCCCCCAAATTCCAAGCTTTTTTCTTGAATTTCTTTGTCATTTCTTCATGGATTTTTGAAACTAATTTCAAACCCATTTTGTTGAGCTCTCGGCAGGAGTGAGCAAGATTGATGATGATGAAAGAAACAATTTCTCTCTCACCTTTATGAAAAAAAAAGGAATTGAAGGTTATGGGGCAATTTTGTCCTTTTAAAAATTTATCAAATAAATTAATATTTATACTTTATATAAGCAAATCAAATTTACACATATATAAAGTATAATTATTTCATGCCAAAAGGTCCAATTAAAATTCACCAAGTATCATTCAATTAATGATAAATGGATAAAGTTTGAAAATTTAATTATTTAACATTTAAATAACTAGATAATTAAATAACAACCATATATGTATTTTTATTTACATTAAATAATAAATACATATATTTATGGCATGTGTCAAAATATCATTTGACAAATAATTAATGTGTATCTAATCTAATTATGTATCAAATACAAATACACAATAATTATTAGCGGACAAAATCCCCTAAAGCATGTGTTATCGTTTAACCGATTAAACGATCCGAATTAACTCATTTAATCTGGTGAAGTATTATGAATAATCCGTATTATTCATATTGAGTTGCCCAAGTGCTCAACGAGTACACTTCATATTGTGGGACTCTCTAAGTTTAGGTTTATCCGTCCCGAAATCCAATTTCGTGTCCATAATCCACCCACTCATGGATTATGATGACCACGGATAATCTCGCTAAACTATACAAGTTGAGGTCACTGCATACGTATAATCCCTCCATCACAGGCTATCCGTATTATACATGAGATATAGATCAGAACGTCAAATCCGTTCGGTATAATACAATCGACTTTCAATTTATGATATCTAAATAACACTCGAAACTGATTTCCGATGTTATACCACGGCCATGGATTTACTAGATCGTAAACACGTGAGGATGCATTTGCCCTGTACACAGCACTGGCGGATCCTATCTTGATACGTACAGGATATCATGAGCATCAGTCCACACCCAACGAACAGGCGGAGGTCTGATCATGGCTAGATCGTTGACGTGACTGCCATCAAAGTGTGGAGGATAGCTCATATATCCACGGTGGTATCTCAAGTTGAAGGACCACTATGCTCGCTCAACTCGAGAAGGTTCCTATCGACGTTGGTGTACCATCTATTAGGAAACCTTTAGTGAGTCGTTTAGTGTCTTATCAAATAAACACCTACATGTCTATACGAGTCTCCCGAGACTCGTGGTTCACTGGGATAAACCATCGGACCAAGTCATGATATACGACATGTACTGGTCTCAGTGGATTTTACTAACCGACCCGTGTTAGTAAATCTTGACCAGGAACTTTAAGCCTTTGTACAATCTCATAAGGGAGAGCAACTTAATAGATAAGTTTGCGTTTGTGGATCCCAACCTTATCACTCAGTTTGCAGGAACTTCAGATGAAAGAGCACATGTAATTGCCGACAGGCTTGAGGATACAAAACCAAACCAGATTTTTTTTACTCCTTTCAATCAATCATAATTGTTAATTTTATCATTACTTAACTTTAATATTGATGTCCTAAATTGCAATGAACAAAATCATTTATTACTTAATATTAGTTGATAGGTTTCATTGGATGTTGGTCATTTTGGATCCTGATAATAACATTGCATATTTCTTGGATCCAATTCGAGAAGAAGTTATTCGTGATATTAAGGATATTCTCAATAAGTAAGACTTGTAATTTATTTTTTGTTTAAAAAAAAAATAATAAGGGACATATTTGTGTTATATTTCCTTGGCATATTTCTTGCAGGGCATTAAAAATGTTTGCAACTCATAAGCAAAGAATGTTACGAAAATCTATAGCTTGGAAGAGTATTATGGTATACATATTTTAACTAAACTATCAATTTATTTATTTTTCATAAAATTATTAATATGTTGAATTGGTTATAGTGTCCAAAAAAACCTACAAACAAGGAATGTGAATATTATGTATTAACGTATATAAGAGACATCATTGCAGATCCACATATATCTATTATGCAAAAGGTAAGAGTTTAATACTAATTTTACTATTAAATATATTGTTGTTTGGTGATTGAACTTGTGCCATGTGGATCTACAAAGAGTGAATCCATTATATAAGTGAATGTTAGTGGAACTTGAAAAATCACCTATAAAAAATTGATGATTAATTAATATTTTTTTATGCGTTATTATTGCAGTTTCAGGGAATGAATACATACACTCAAGAAGAAATTGATGGGATGTGAAGTGAATGGGCAGAATTTGTAGCATCAGAGATATGAAATTTAAATTTGCTGATTTATTTTATTTTATTTTTTAAAACTCAACTACTTTGTTCAAGTGATTTTTTAAGGCTTAAGGTTTCAATAAGGATGAGAAGAGAAAAACTGTATGAACAAATTCAAATTCATAAATATTTTTATTGAATGAATTTTATGTTTTATCATATTGTGTTTTAATGATTTTTATGATGAATCATTTAAATTTGCAAAAAAAAAATCATATGAATTTTAAGACATCAGTTGACAAAACATTTAAAAACGGTTATGATATAATAAAAACTGATTTCTTTTTTTTTTTTACTTAAAGACATCATTTTATATAAGCGATTTCTATTCAAATAGATATGAAGTCGGTTTTAATCAAACTGATTTCATTTCACAAATATAAAGACATCAGAAATTAATAAAAATATCGATTTCTATGACAATTCGGAAGACATCGCTTTTATGAATAATCGATGTCTTTCGAAATATTTATAACATCAGTTATTAAATGATCTAAAAAGAATAAAGCTTTAACAACACTTGAATAGAAAACACTTTTGAAACCGATGTCTAAACTAATAGACATCGTTTAAAAAACCGACTTCTTTATTCCTTATTGCAGTAGTGTAATCGTGTTTAAATGGGCATGTTGCACGCCAAGTGTTCGACAAAATATATAATTTAGATGAAATTAAGAAAGAAAGCAGGTTATAAGTGTAATAAAGAGTGTTTATAATAGTGAAAATTCTGTTGGGGGTTGCGGAATTAAGAGTATTAAGGAAGAGGGCAAAATGAGGATGTTGAGCGGTAAAGTTAACTTGAAATATTTTTTGGACAGGTTGTGATATTTCATTTATAAGTTGAGTTTTTGATGTCCAAATGATGAACCATAATACGGATAAACTAGACATATAAGGTAGTAACACATCCAAAAATCATAATTTTTAGACTTAGGAAGAGGCCGAACCGAATTTTTAAAGTCGGGTGACCTGCTGCCACTGCAGCCATTTTTCAGCTTGAACAACTCATGAACTTTGATCGATAACTTGAGTTTCTGAAATTGCAATTAAGATTCGTAAAAATCTCCATTCACTAGAGACATTAAGGACCTTTCTATTAAAATTTTGGCCTCTAATTCATTGCCAATTAGTTACAATGAATTTTAAAAGTTAGGTGTCAAACTGTGTATTCTTAGCGACTAGTAGAATCTAAGTTTCCGCTACCACACTTGCATAACTCCAAATCTAAGCCCGTAAAATTCATAGATACAATAGATATCTCCAATATTCAGTAAGATTAAGTTTCCATGAACTGTATATTCTTTTATGCCATTTGAAAATGTTTCGAGTTATAGAAACTAACGATTATATGCACTTTAGATCAATGCTATGATACTAGACGGTTGACCACGCCGTGAACCGCTCTCGATTTTTCATATTACTGTAAGTGGATATTTTATTTTCATAATATTTTATTGATTTTATAAATTTATATGGATTTATTTATGTTTAAGTTATACTTTGAGATGAGACCAAGTTGCCAAAATATTTTCATGAGTTAAAATTTGTTTTAGACCAGTCGAGAAATATTATCATGTTTTTGATATTTTGAGATGATTTCTTTTATGAATTTTTATAGATTGGGGAAAATCCCAGTCGTAGAGAATTTTACAATTGATGGATAATGGAATTGACGGATACAGCAGACATGTGCACATGTAGTTTCAAGACTAGGGGACGGTACTATATGATGCCCTTAGATCCTAATTTCAGAGTTAGGATGACATCATTGATTAGCTCTCTTATTTTTAGTTCAGTGAATTGGGGGACGGCGAGATGTAACACCCCAAAAGACTAGTTAGGCGTGTGGGGGACAACGATACGTAAATCCCCCATCGTCAGTTGTTTTCAAGATGAGATATTCAGAATGACAGTTTTATGAAAGAGTTTTAGAAAGAATTAGTTTTAGGAGAGATCTTAGAGTTTTACAGAAAGAAATAAGTTTCTAGAAAAGTTTTACAGAAAGAGATTTATTTTCAGATAAAAAGAATTTTCAGAGAAGATTTGTTTTCTTGTAAAAAGAGACGATTTCGGTTCCAGGAAATAAAATTTTCGTAAAGCATTTTAGTTCCCCTTTTAAATTGTCTACTCACTAGGTAGTTCAAACGATCTAATACCCCACCAGTCTCCAATGTTTTTTGTTTTGCAGGTCTACTCAGAGGACGACCTCGAGAGGATGGATACTGATGGCAGTCACTAGGGTTATTGGGTCCACATGGGATTCAAGTCCAAGATATATGGATCAGTTAAAGTCAAGGTTGTAAGAGTTCAAGTACAATTCATATGTTAGTTGTTTGAGATTCATTACGTAATATTGTCAGAGTAAAAGTTAATAGAGTTTAATGTGGCTAACACATAGTTGTAAGAAGCAATGGTTGTTTAATTAATTTAAGTTGGGCATGTAGTCTCCAGTGTTTGTGTGTGATTTGTGATTATCAAATAATAAGAAAAGCAGTAGAGTTCAGTTAGTCAGTCGGCCAGTTAGAGGCTGAGGGTGATAGGGTAATCTGTCGCGTGCCGATAACATCTCTGAAAGGGGGATGTTACAAAGTTGGTATCAAAGCATGGTATAGGGAGTCAATGTCTGCAGTGGGTAGAGTATTGGGGTCTTGTATACATAGTATGCCCGAGGTACTTGTATGCGATATACTAACTCTCTAGTATCCGATCCTCGAGTACGTCAACAAGCCTTATAGAAAGGTTAGTAAACTTTTCAAGAATCATTTGAATATCCCTCCAATAATATGAAACTAGAATCCTTATTATAGCTGAATCCTTCTATAACCGATCGAATATCCCACCCGAAATTCAGACATGATAAGTGATAAATACAATTAGTGAATTTTTCAAGAACATATGCCTGAAGCTTTAAAAAGAGAGAAAGCTTGAAGAAGTGTAGAACTAGAAATTAAATAAAGATGTATATGCATAGAGTTAGTCGAGATAATAGATTGCGTAGAAACATAGTAGATAGTAATGAAACTGCATGAGTTTGTAGCAGTGAAGAGAATAGAACGAGGAGAAATAGACAAAAGAATGTCAGATAGGCTCAAGTAAGGTGTCTTCCCTCCTCAAAGAATTGTATAGAGTAGATTCAGTAACTTTCGAGATCCATGTATGTATAGCAAGCTTTCTGAAAAATAGAAAGTAGATAGAAAAGTAAAGAAGCAAGAAACCTTATCTAGTTGTGAAGATTCCTAATAAGTTTGAGATACCTAGGAGAACGTAAGGATTTCAGATTATCTAGTCTAGAACCAGGACTTAGTATGACCGATATCATAAGAAACATCAAATTGGTTATATTAGCAAATGAGTCTAAAGTAGGTGAAACCATAACTTGACCATTGCCCGACCCCGTAGAAGTACTGGATAAGAAAAATTTCCTAACAAAGTCAATCTCATACCTATTCAAAAATAGGTAATGGACTAAGCCATGACAATCAATATAGGACACCAATACAAAGGTATTGAACACCATTCGACATTTAGACCATACCCTTCCCATATTAACCAAAATAAATAAAGGTATTTGTAAGAAGACCCACTACATACTGTAGTATTCCAAGAAATAGAAATAGAAAACCTTAAGAGATAATAATGCCAGATAGAGACCTATTGAAGCTGTAGAAATCAATAAGAGAGCCTAATGTACCACATGACGTATGCAAGCTCTCTTGAAGCTTGCAGCACCAACAGAAGTCCACATAATAGACCAACCATACTAGCAACCAGTAAAACCCCTAGAAACATAACCAATAAATGAGAAATGTTGAAAGCTCTGGAAATGGCAATGAAGTCCAATATAGGTCACGAAGTAGATAACGTAGCTCAAATATTATAACATAAGCAGAAACCACAAAATAGTTGATAGAGTTGTGTAACCCCAAGCCATAGCAATACCCATATGACCCTCAGTAGTATATACGACAAATCTCATATACTATACTACGAACCTCAGTGAGTATTTAGACATTCTCCCAAACTACCATAGAGTCTCAACAAGTAGTAGCATAATTATTTTTCTCAGATCTCCGTAAGATGCATTTATCCTTCTCCCAAAGCCAAAATTCAGTATAGCCCGAATGTGTATAGTTAGTAACCCAGTAGGATATATACAACTTTTGACAACACCCTAGCCAGATCAGTTGAATATATGAGAATCCAGATGAGACATGTTACGTGTACCATTCCTGAAGAGTGGAAACATTTCAGATGTATCTTAAGTTTAGCCAAATTTGGTAAAGTTATCTTAGTATGTTACCAAACCTAAGTGTCCAAATAGTGAGGACTCACAAAATTTGAGGACCTGAAGAAGGTAGAGCATAAAACATTTATAGGAGTGAAATATGTAATTTTTCAAGACATTTATGTTGAGGCAAAAAGGGAAACTAAGAAGAAGAATAAGACAAAACTATTTAGAAATATTTAAGAAAGATAGTACAATAAGACTTGGAGTAAGTGTTTGCTTTAGAGAATTCCCACAAAGAGATAGTACGAGTATCGATAAAGAGCCGAACTATAAGAGAGGCTAGATGTTACAGTCAAGTGGCCCTTTAGCATTAGTACTTCTGTGTGATAACTCAAAATAGACTTTGATTTCTCGACCCCTCTCAATCTTAGTTAGATAGCTCAGGTAGCGATGAACAAAAGCATTGGTCCTAAGGATTTTCTCAGGAACATGTAGACTTAACATGTATTATAACACCTTTAAGGCACGACTGGAGTCATTCTGACACAAAGAATGAAGGCATTATCCTTAGGACAAGGTATTTGAGGCACATGAGGGCCTAAGATATAATACACAATAGAAGAAGAAGAGAGAGGCTCTAGGCAATAAGGTGGAAGTGGAATTTATAGGAACCACTTTCCTAGCGCAGCGGAAACATGTTAGGCATTCGGATCGGACTAGAAATTTTTTTTCCCTTCTCAGCAAAAAGCTGAAAATTACCAACACCAACACTGAAATTTTACTTATGTTTTAGACAAAATTTCAGCTCAGAACAGCCCCCAAACAAAAGTGAAAGTTTGGACTGTTTTGGACCCGAAATGCGCCCAGCTCACTGCCCAAATCAGCACTTATTTGAGTCAATTGCTGTTGTATTTCAGGTCTAATTTTTTAGCCAAAAATAGTCCCAACATAGTCCCGAAAAACCCCTTAAAGTTTCCTAAAAATTATGGATCAAAACCCAAAAACAAACCGAGCTCCCATTTCACTACACAATATGCGGTAGTGAGCAAAAGGAGTGCTCACTACCGCATAGAGATCAAGTGTCACACTTGTTCTTCGTTTTCTTTTGTTCTTCTTTTTCTTTCTCAATACATGAGAGAATTCTTAGAAGAAGAAGATGGTGGCTAGGGTTTGGAAGGAGGGGCTTGGGCAAAAGAAAATCAAATTTTCTTTTTATATTTATGGTTAGTAATTTCCAAAATTAACAAAACCTCTCGCCTCCCCCTTTACAATTTTCGGCTAAGGCACATGTCAAAATAAAAATTTTGTAACATCAATATTTATTTCCATAATGGAAAAGATGTTACAAAAAATAAAAGGTTAACACCTTTTAAAAGGTGTAACTTAATAATTAAATCCAAGGGTTCCCAAAACCCAAATTTGGAAATTACAAACTTATATTTTATTTATTTATATCATATATAATTAAATAACATGTAACTAACTATCATATAATTATAAAAACTATATATTAAATTTAACATATAGTTTAAAGTGTGACAAAATAATAATATTAATCATATTAATAACATTTAAATTTGTGAGTATATAATTGGACTATCAAATTATATTTAATCTGCTATAGTATATCGAGCTAGCACGGGGACTAAATGGACCTACGGTTCTAAGCACCAATAATCCCAGAAAATTAATTACGCTCTTAATTAAATATTTTGAATTATTAACTTCGGGTTATTCCACTAAAAATCTGAGGCTGCACTCTCGTTGCCCTATATAGATAAATTAAGCTGAACCACATCGGTGTCCATCGATATAGTCATTACATACGGATTGGCCCTTCACGAGTATCTCGTAATTAGATCCGGGTCATAATGTCTGTTATACCCCTCTAATTATTTTTACCTTAGGTACCATTGATTCTCTAATGAACGATTTATTCATAACCATTATGAATGTTAATCTTTCTATTCGTAATAGAAAGACTTGAGCGCTCTAACCGTTCAAGTACCGAATCAACCCTTAAAGAAGATACTCTGTTACTTCTTGCAAGAAGGTGTGAACTCCATATCTATGTAAAAAGTCCCCAACTACACACCAAACCATGTCCACAAAGTACTTAGCTATTGGTCGGGATTGCTACGCCAACCTTACCTTTGTAAATCAAAGGACATAGCCTGCCATACAAAAGTTCGTAGTACATTTAGGATTAAGATCAATTCATATGTGACCATCTAGTAGATCAAAATGAATTTCTTTTTTTTAATGGATATTATAAAAAATTCATTTCTATTTGGGTCCAGTCCTATATGATCACATCATACAAGGTGCCTCCATTCTCATGTCTCCACATGAACGATCTCGGATCAAGGTCACCATAGAATTATAGAATGTACCACAACTATAGATAAACCATAAATAAAGTGCCCGTTTTGTTTGCTCTCTATGTACTATTTTAAATTACTAACTTCAGACTTAAATCCTCTTGTGTATGACACTCAAACACTAGGTCTGAAGGAACATGAGTAATCTAGGGTAAATAAGATAATTTACAATATGAGATATTAAAACAAAAAACTTTGATAAATGAATAAAATATCATTTTATTTCATAAAATATGATACTGCTTACATTACATGGTGCTATATGGCATATATCCCAACAATCTCCCACTTGAACTAGAGCAAATGAGACATGTCACGTAATCATAGACCATCTAGGTGAGGTTCAAACACTTTAGCCGACAAGGTTCTTGTAAACGGATCAGCCAGGTTCACTGTGGATGTAATCATTGTGACAGAAACGTCTCATCTCTACACTATCACCCTGAAGAGATGATATTTCCTCTCTATATGATGTCCCATCATATGGCTTATTGGTTCCTTTGAATTCACCACAACACCACTATTATCACAATAAAGTGTGAGTGGTTTATCCATATCTGTAACAACTTCTAGATCTCCGAAGAACTTCTGGAGTCAGACTACTTCCTTAGCTACATCGCAAGCTGCTACATATTCAGCCTCCATGGTAGAGTCAACAATACAAGATTGCTTTATACTCTGCCATACAATGGCCCCACCACCTAGGGTAAACACTGATCCAGATATTGATTTACTAGAATCAACATGTAACATCCTCAATCCGGGAATGTTACCGGCAGATGATAGGCTCCACTTCCAATTAAGCCTCTGACTGAACCATAGAAATTCCTATTTTCTTGTCTTAACAACTCTTTACCTTACCATTGAGCAAACAAACACATTTCATAAACTGTTTTACTACATAACCACTAGGAAACATTAATAAATTGTGTACTCAATACAATCTTATGCATGCCATACATCAAAAGAAATCAAAATACAAGCTACATTCTATATGAATGTAGAACTAACATGATGGACCACTATGACCAGTGATTGCAGCGCTACTCCTATCCCTGATCCATGTCTCCAAAAGATAGTTGTGGCTCACAAACTAAAAGGCCCTACAAAACTGGAGAGTGGGGGTGAGTCTAAAAAAACCCAGTGAGCAGAGCTATAAAACAAAAAAAAATGTTAGAAATACTTTATCGAAATCTCGTAACAATTAATTGTCTTTCTGAATTCATAAATCTAAATTCATGTCTTTCTTTCATAATATGTGAGAAAGTCATTTCATAAAGTCATATGTCTGAAAACCTCTGAAGATTTATAAAACTCTGACTCATGGGGGCGTTACGTATCGTCGTTCCCCCATACATCTAAACTGGTGGCCTTGGGGTATTACGTATCGTCGACCCCCAAGCCATTGATCTAGAACAAGTGTGAAAATCCATGCCATTGGCGTGTTACGTATCACTGTTCCTCAGTGCATGCCACTGTCATGTCCCTGAATATAGGGTCTAGGGGCCTTACGTATCGTCGTCCCCCTAGCCCTGAAATCTATGATCTAGGGGCGTTACGTATTGTCATCCTCTTAGTTCCACTCTACATGTGTATGTGATGTATTCGTCAATTCCATAAGTTACACATGAGGTGGGTTTTTCCCTCATGCCTCTAAAATCATAAAATCACACTTTGAAATCAATTTTATAATCAAATATTTCAAGTCATCTAAAATCGGAATTTTAATAAAATTTTGTTAAAACTCATTAATAATCAAGAAAATAAAATCTCTATTTTAAAATATAAAAACTCAAAATAGGTACTCCACTTACAGTGCTACGACAAGTCTGGTGTAATTCTTGGCGTAGGTGATCTTCGACAGTCTTGACTCCAATCTAATGTCAAAGAAATCATTAGTTCCCTTGTAATAAATAGAAATGCATATGCAATACATGGTTGATGTTCTATGTTTATTGCATGACTCATTGTGTGTTTACACACTTATACAAAACCTTTAAATTGCCTCTTAGCCTTTTAGGATAAAACTGAAATTGATAAAAACTAATCCTTGGAATCTGGTCACGCATCGCGACGCTGGTCATGGGCATCATGACGTTTACCCCATCAAGTGAGGCAGTGAGCAACCTATGTTTTCCATATTATGATGCAAGGGTTAAGCGTCGCGACTCCCTCACGCATCGTGACGTTAAATGATGCGCGTTGCAACTTCCACCAAATAGGATCGAGGCAGTGAGTCCCATATGTTTTCCACATCGCGACACTAGTCATTCGGCGTCACGACGCTCATATTCCATAAACACATTAGAGGTAATTCCCCAGTACGCGTCGCGACCCGGGGATATTTTTCAGAGCCCAAATCAACTCCATCATCACTCTAAGATTACAGAACCCTACTCAAGCTATAACCATAATAAGCACACCAATATGAGCAATTACACCCTCTAGCACCATCTCATATCCATTAGATAGGCCCCAATTTAATTTCATACTTAGGGATTCTTAAAACTTGAGGGTTCCACAAAACCTTAATTTCTTGACTTAATAACTATCCATACCTCATCAAACTTAAGCTAACAACACCCTTTAATCATCAAACCATCAAAATTCAATAAATCAAATTTGGGTTAAGTCTTTCTCACATTGAATCAAGTTGTTGCTCCATTAATAGAGTCTTCAAATCCTCTTTTCCTTCTTCCTAAGCTTGATTTGAGATGGTATAGTCTTGGTTAATTTGGAATTTTTATATGGAAAGTGAAGGTCTTCTCTCTTTCTCTTCTCAAATTTTCGGCTAGGGGGTCCAAATGAGGGCTTATCAGTTTCTTTGTTTATTTCTAAAACTTGTCCAAATAATTCTAGAGAAGTCTTGAGTATATGTGTTTTCTAGAAACAAAAGGGACTTGAGCCAAAATATACATTTCTTTGTTAGGCTTTAGATTTGGACTAAACTCTTCCTTATTTGATTATGGCCCATATGTTACAATAGGACTAATTGGGCTTGTTTTAAGGTTAGTCCACTAAATCATCTCTAGAATTTCTGCTAACGTTTGGGGAATTTTTTTTATCTAAGTCGCCAAGTTACTACTTTAATTGAGTTATGAAATTTCGAGTCGTTACACGACATCTGTCTGAAAATCAGAGTTTGTATATCCCTTTAGGATCATATCCTCACCGGAATACACTAGCATATAATTTCTTGTTCTCTTAAGATACTTGAGAATATGTTTCACAGCCACCTAATGATCCAATCCTGGGTTAGACTGAAACCAACTGAATACTCCCACTGCAAAGCAAATGTTCAGTCTCGTGCATAACATAGCATACATGAGACTACTAACTACTAACTACTAAGGCATATAGGATATGTCTCATTTCCTAAACTCCTTGAGGTGTCTTAGGAGACTGTTCATTCGACAGATGAATTCCATGTCGATAAGACAAATTACATTTCTTGGAATTATGTATCCCAAACCGCACAAGGATCTTATCGATGTAGAATAGCTGAGACATAGAAAATAGTTGTTTCTTGCTAGCCCGAAGAATCTGGATCCCAAGAACATAACTGGCCTCTCCCAAATCTTTCATTTGAAATTGGTTAGCTAGCCAATATTTCACGTCCGATAATATATTTACACCATTCCCAATGAGTAAAATATCATCGATGTATAAAATAAGAAAAACCACATACTCGTCAATGACGTGTTTGTGCACACAAGGCTCATCAAAAAATTCTGTTCAAAGTCATAAGACTTAATCGTGGTATCAAATCTTATGTTTCAAGATCGAGATGCTTGCTTGAGTCCATAAATGGACCTTTGCAGCTTGCAAACTTTTTGCTATTGACCTTAGGTTACGAACCTCTATGGTTGTACCATATAGATACACTCATCAAGATTGCCATTCAAGAATACAGTCTTGACGTCTATTTACCAAATATCATAATCATAATATATGGCAATAGACAGAAGAGTGCAGATGGATTTAAGCATGGCTACTAATACGAAAGTTTCCTCATAGTCAACTCTCTCTTTCTAGGTATAATCCTTAGCCACTACCCTAGTCTTGAAGGTCTGTACCTTCCCATATGCTCCCCCTTCTCTTGTAGATTTACTTGCAACCTTTGGGCTTTACTCCATCAGGTTGGTCTAAAAGTTCCCAGACTGAGTTGGAGTACATATACTCCATCTCGAGGTTCATGGCTTGGAGCCATTCCTCTTTGTCAGAATCATCCATTGCACTACGATAAGACATTGGATCATTTACACCATCGTTGGAAGTGACAGCTTGTGCTTCTCCAACTCCTAGATAACAATCAGGTTGTCCCACAACCCTCTCACTACGTCTAGGTGGTAGATCATTCTGAAAAACTTGCATCTGACGCTCAGATGTCGAAGGTGTTATGTGTTTGTCGATTGTTGCTAAGGATGCGCTCTGGTCGAACCAGCAAGTAACTCCTCGAGTAACACCTTACTGCGAGGTTTGAACTCTCTTATATAGTCCTCCTCTAAAAATATAGTGTTTGTCGATACAAACACTTTGTTGTCTTCAAGGCTATAAAAGAATCCACCCCTAATTTCCTTAGGATAACCTACAAATAGGCACACCTGTGAACTTTGCTCAAACTTAGTAGTCTTGTTCTTCAGCACATGTACTGGACACCCCTGTTGGTTTATTCTAAGGTCCCAAGATCAAACAAGACATTAAAACAATGTGTGAATACATCAACGGAGGTAGCGGAATACTCACATCGATCGGTTGAGTCGATTTGGAGACGAATGAAGTGCAAAAACGTACTGCCTTGCGCACCAAACTGCAACAGTCCACTGTCCCTGCAAAACAGAATTTCGGGTCTCAAAACGAAGCTCCAAACTCCGTCGGATGAGTCCCGCCTCATGGGTGAACCTCCCTACCACCTTCGCAAGACTCGTAGTGTGCTAGCACTTGCGGTTTTCACCATGAAAACCCAACCCTTGCTTCCCTATTGCTCACGTTTTTTGTGATAAAAACCAGTGAGTTTTGCCCTCTATGGGCGTGAGAGAGTGGAGAGAAATGGGAGAGATCTTGTGTTAAGTTTTTTTAAAATGATTTACCAAAAATCAATTTATATTTATGCCATAATGTTTATTAAATAAATAATAAACTTATGACACAATACATGCAATGGCTTAGAGTGTCAAACACTCAAACTCATGCAATAACATTGAGTGCATTGTACACTATCTACATGCAATGCATTAGAATGACATGTGTCATGTGGGCCCCACACGTTTCCAAATGAAAGTGGGCCTACGTGCACTCACGCGTTCGTGTTCGATATTTCCGAAATACCGAGCTTACGTCGCGACGTTAATTAAATCGAATAATTACGGCTAGCGAAATTATTATTTACGTCGCTAACGAATTAATTCTAAATTAACTCGTTTGCCCGAATTAAAATCTAATTTTAATTCCGCGTCGAAATCTAATTTCGTTTAATATATCGAATATATTAATTCATCGATTAATTCCAAATTAATCGTTCTCTCTCTTTAGACAACATTTTATCCCGGATAAAATATCTCCGTTATTAATCCTAGATTAATTTTCTCTCTCTCTTCTTTATAATCCCAGATTATTCAAGAGTGCGAGTTGTGCGTCATCGGTGGATTATCGGGAAGCGACCCATGAGATCCCCGGATAATCTGGCAGTAAATACGGTCGTCGGAGTATCCGAATCACGTACGTACCAAGTACTACGTTCTACCGATTTACGAGACAAGGTCGACTCCTAGCAAAGCACCAAGTCTTCCCAAGTTCTCCGGACATATTCATCAAAGAATATTAAAGATCTGTATCAAGCGTAGTATACAATTGTATTGTGCATATCGGCCCAGTATCGGATTGTCACGTGCTAGGGCTGGGGCTGGATAAGTGTCTGCCCCGTCCGAAACACATATCGGATGTCTGGTAACTAGTCTCTATAATCGGATATTCATGACCTGGTCATAATATCACGATTGGATGCGCATCACATAAGAGCACTAATACCGTATCCTGCATGACATCATCTCCATTATGACTGGAGTGACACTTCCGTCTTGACATCACATCCAATACACTACGATTCTCGATAAACCCAGAAGAGGTGAACACAGAACCAGTTAAGATCCCCCAACCACCAAAACCAAAGTTTACCGATTGTCGTAAGTATTAGCGATTGCAAGTCTCAGGTTAAGACTATACACACCTACCTTGATTTCGGCCTCCCATAGACACCTAGTCATAATACCAATGGGATTCCGAAGGGTCTATCCAGAGCGAAGCTGTTTCCCGTACCATCGGTGAAACACGACCTCCTATCGCACTTGCACAAGTATCCAATACTATATATATGAGAACTATGCCGTTGTGCCCTCACAACGCGCACAAGTGCAATACTAGCCTATTCCGCATTATCGATGTCCAGTCTCGATAATACTACGGCTAAGGATATTTAATGATTAATCCTTCGTGGACTGATACTGTCTCATATCATCTCAATCCAGGAACTAATCATAGGGACCTCTCTTCATTTATATATCTATGGTGATCTAATCACAAATGACGAGAGTGCAATTTCCTTGTTACATAGTTAATTTGCTACAGCAACACAATGTTCTGTGCAAATAGTGACGCTATGGGTCATATTATCCAACAATCTCCCACTTGGCACATAGCCAGTCACTCGAGTGTCCAACACCCGAACTATGTAAGGTTCGCTCAAATTGCTGAGGAAAGGTTTTCCTCAGTGGATTTGATTAATATCGTTTGACGCGATTTATACGATCATCACATTGCCACGATGTATGATCCGAACGAATCAGATGATATAGAAGTATATATCTGGATCGTCGATGAGACCTTTAATTCCTTAGCTGTGCTGACGCCTAGCTCAGCTGCTAACAGAACTATATCTAATCTAATTAGATTTACTTTCGATCCAAATGGCTTCTTTTGCTGCCTCAGCTGCAGCAATAATCCGCATTGTTGTTTATTCGGCAACAGTTATCTTGCTCGGAATATTTCCAGCTCACTGTCCCGTTATTCAAACTTTATAGTTCGCAGTATTTAATCGTTTGGAAACTTGCAGCAGTGATCCCAGTCACTTCAAGTTCTCCTTCTCCATAGTTTAAGATAGCATCTTTAGTTCTCTGAGATACTAACAGATGTTCTTAACTTCAATCCAGTGACTGTCACTGGATTGACCTGATTGTGACTCCATATGCTTGAAGCGTATGAGACACCAATACAAGTACATTTTAAATGTACAATTTCCCAGAGAGTGTTAACAACTCCAAATCTATCCCAGTAGATCTTTATTCCTCTAATAAAGGTTGTTATCTCCCAGAATTCTACGGAGAATTTCTATTGAAAGCCAAGCTTTCAACAATAGCTTTATGGGAATTTCACTGTCAGTGCGCTCTCCCACTAACCTCCTTATATACACAAGAATTATTTCGTTTTGAGTCAAATCATAGACCATTATGATTATTTCAAAACGACAGTTCCAAGAACCTTATGCTTGCATCAATCCAAACATGGATCGAATAACCCGCAAACCTTGTTTGTCGGTTATACAAAATCGTCAGGATGTTGTAAACATCCTCAAAAGGTTTCCTTTTCAGGAAAGCGATTTTCATTTATAACTGGCACATTTCATAAATGAAATATACAGTTAATTCAAGCATCTTCAAAATGGATTTACCATGGCAACAGGTAAAAGGTTGAACCATTATTAACATAATGTTGATAACGATACCTTTCCGTTGAAAGCATAGCTTTGCACGTTGGTATGTTGCCTTCCATGTATGTCTTCCTTGAAGACATTTATATACCAATAGGCACAACGCCTTGTGGTACAACAACTAGTATCCAAACATAGTTGTTATACATGGAATCCATTTCGGACTCATGGCACTTTGCCATAACAGGGAGTCGATACCTCGTATCACTTCCTCAAAACGTAGTCGGATGGTACACCACCATAAGATTGACATCTTTATGAGGTTAGATCAGAAACCCATACCCTAGGTTGTTTTCTGACTCTATCCGATCTACTAGTTTCTTGTGTATTTGAATATTAATGGTATAGTTTCATCATAGATGAACTATTTGTGTTCCATTAAGGACTTCGTGCCTTGAACAGTATTACTCCATTTTCATCGAGTATCACTATCCTCCCACTGACCTACTGCATATCGGTATTCCTCTCAGGAAAACCGCATGGTGAGCAACAATTACATTGTTCTCATGTGGGATTTAAAGTACTATATTAAGGTTTCCCTTAAGATAACCTATATTGGCACTTATCCAATTTGGGTCCTTAGTTTGGTATCATCCAAACGCTATGCCTGGCATACCCAAATTACCAGGAATGAGAAACCTCGTTTCTTCCCTGTTCATATCCTATATGATATCTGTCAAACAGATTTATATGGAACCTTATTCTAAATAAGATTTGCACTGTTAATACATATCCGGTTGAAGGAGATAGTAGCTCAGAGCGACTCGTGATAAACCTTATCATGTCCTCATCTGAAAGAATACCGTACTCTTTCATGTATGTATGAAACTTACTGCTTAAGTATTTTCCATTACGGTATTACCGTGGCGGAATAACACTATAGCCGATCTGTTTGTCTACTTCGTGTCGAAACTCTAAAGTTTCCGATCTGTGTTCTTCAAAAGAAACACATAACCACAACGTGATGTCACATCCGTTAAGGTCACGAAATATTCATGTTCATATCTAGCCTAGCTAGATATGGGCCCACTTAATTCATCATGAATAGGGCTAACAGATCGGTGGCCCTTTTACTATTACCAAGTAAATAGTATTTTAGGTATTTTACCTAATAAACTATATTCGTAGACCTTATTTGAATAGTCAAATCAGTCCTAGTATCCACTCTTCAAAAAGTGTGGATATACGAGTCTTGTTTAATTGTGTCCTAGACAACAATGCCACAAATAAGTCTCCATTGATCAAATCAATTTGAGCTATTTATTTGTCATTTTATATGTTTGAGATTTTTCTTTATATTCAAAATATAAATTCTGTTATTTACATCCAATGTATTTATCTCAGTATCATCTTTATATAATGAAACACTTTAGTGTTCTAGAATATAAAGGTTTTATCCGCAATGGATTAAACACTGATATAGAGATAATGTCTCTAGTTAAACTAGTTACATTATAACATTTCCTAATTTAAGTACATACCCAAAGGGTAGTTCCTAAACTTAGGTATCTACGTCGAAACAGCGACTTTCGTCCTTTCCAATTCGCAGAGAAATCTCGGCTTGAAGTCAGTATCCATCTTATAGAGGATTCTGAACGTCAATACATATATGTATTATGTACCACACTAAGTATTTAAAATCCAATTTTAATACTAGTAGTAAACATAACTTTGACAAATATTTTTAAAGTTAGAGCCTCGCCCTATCTTTAATTCCTTCGTGTCTTCCATATCCAAATGGTAGTCACTTTGAGATATGTCAATTATCCTTTTCAATATTTCACAAACCTTTGGCCAAGCCTTGGGTTTCGGAATATCGAAACGATGTGCACATTGTGCTACATGCCCAATTGCAAACTTTGACTTTTCTCCACTAGAATAGTCAATTAATTATCAAGAATTATTAATTGCAATTTTAATACTTTTAAATCTAAAGATAGATTTATTATAAGTATATTAATTAAGCACTAAAGTCATCATCACATAAATCTTCCAAAGACTTTATGCTCTACTATTTGCTTAATTATGGGCTTAGTCATAATAAGTTATTTTATCAAATAAATTAGCCTATTATGAATTCCAATTGAAAATTAAATCATTTAAAACATTTAATCCAAGGATTATATATTTTAAATATTCAACCTTTCAATTCTTTCTTGATTTCAATAGTCCAACTATTTAATCAATTTTAATAAGTACTATTTATTATAGATTACAATAACCCAATTATTTAATCAACTATAATTTTAATATTGATTACTATAATCCAATTATAAAATCAACTATCATTTTAATTCAATTATATTGATTACTATAATCCAATTATAAAATCAACTATATTTGAATGAGTTTGTATATAGTCCAACTATATATATTTTTAAAACAACATAAAATATTAGTCCAACTAATACTTTTAATTAATATGACGAGTAAAATAAAATGAGCGTGTTTAGCGAGTATTCGAACGAATGTTGCAAATTCAATACTTGCCTCCCACTATTTTTCGTCGAGCCTCTAACCCTCTGTGGAGTACTCGGGAAACCGTGTTTCCTAGTGGGCTATGATCCTATTAAATAACACACAACCCTGACTTTGGCCAATAAAAAGTTGTATGCTATTCAACTAGGTAGATCTCTCAGATCAATTGGATCTCATCCAATTCCTAGATCTGGTTAGGTGGACATCCAAGTCCGAAACATATTACTTATGCCAATGTATCTAATACATTTTCCTAACCCTATCCTCCGAATCATCTAGGCCTTGGCTTTGGCCAAAAACAAACCTAATGATTCCAGTTAAGCGGGACCCATTGACGAGGAAAGTTTCGTAATCAATGTCATTGGACTAAAAGTGACCTTGACTTTGGCCAATAAAAATCACGATTTGGACAAGACACCGATATGCAACAAAACTCTCATGATTCAAGTACATCCTTGATTGACAAAGGTCTTGACTTTGGTCAAAAACAAACCAATGCCAACTTCGGATCTTGAACAAGAATCATTCAATGGAAGGATATTTGCTTAATATAGATTGAGGGATTTTCGCGTGCAAATTGGCTACCAATTTAATTATCTTTGTTAGGTCTCATCATCATACACACCCTTAAACATGCATTCTAAATACATAATAAAGCGAGTATGAAATAAAATAATAATGATATGCGGATGGATACTTAACACATTGATCCTAGATCAAATCTCTCCCTTTCTCACTCAAGCTAGCACTTGTACTACTTCTACCCGTTACACTACACTTCTAAAGAAACCTCATATACATAGAGGGGAATAGGTGAGAAGAGAATACAAAGAGAAAGAAGGTGATAAGGCTGGACACGCAGGTCCAATTTAATAAATCGAATTTATTACAACAATTTCTAAAATTGCCCACCCGACTAGTATCCATCCGATATACATTATTCATTCAACACAACCATGTATTCACACACATAAACATGCTATCAATCAATCTAATCAAATTAATTAATCTGATAATTAAGTGATCATCCAATGTTCAAACAACGATTTGATTTTGATCGAGTCAAACTCGTTTTTTGCGAATAAGTACTCAAAGTACGAATTCATGAATTAAATTAAACTACATAATTAAATCCAATTTAACATGTATTTAATACTAATTCACTATTCAATTCCAAATTAAATATTGCACTTTATATTAATAAACCTTTTACGATTTAAATTCCAAATTCAATCGCGTCGGGACTCAAAGTCCGATTAACGTCCAACGTCAATTTATTTTAAGTCTAATGGGCTTCAATTAATTTCTTTAGGCATGGGCTTCGGCAACCAAAGCCCAATAGTGGAATCACCCAAAATGCCTTAGAAATCAATTTCGGCCCATTAGGCCCAATTAAACATTAAAGGTTCATTAGTCGCAATTGGGCTTTATGGTTAAGTTTTGGGCCCAATTGGATCCAATCCATTGGGCCTAACCAAACTTGATAAATCAAGCCCAAAAGGCCCAATTACAACGATTCAAGCCCAAATCCAATTTAAGCCTAAATAATTAAATTACACTAATCCAATTACGCAATTTAATTACCTAAAGTGCATTATATGATTAATCGACTAAATCAATATTTCCGAAACACTAAATTAGTCCAATTAATCATACATAATTCATTATTACATGTCAAACACAATAATGAAAAATCAAACCCATATTACATGCTTCTAAGTCTCGGCCAAGGAAGATTATTTTGTCCGATTTGAATTCAATCCGATTAATTACACAATCGACAAAGTATTAACTTCCCGAATGATTTCATACACATCCAATGTTCATAAAATCAAAATTACCAAGACATTAAAGGGCATTGTAGATTCGGCCAACATAAGGAATTTAGGGATTTTGTTCAATTCAAAATTCAATCCAATTAATTTCAAATTAACATCATCCTACATGATTCTAACTCATCCAATGAATCAAAAATCAAAAAATTCCAAATCTCCAAATGCCTTATACCATTCGGCCAAGCTCCATCAATTGGGGAAAATTGATCCAATCATTATTTCATTAAATTGATCCAATCAAACCTTAATTAAACATGTTATAAGCATACTCAAACATTCAATTCATTCAAATCATGCTCAAAACAAGTTTACCCAAATTTTAAGCCCTACATTTTTCATGCTTGCAACATTAGCTCTTGATGCCATTGTTGGTTTATTCTAAGGTCCCAAGATCAAACAAGACATGAAAACAATGTGTGAATACATCAACGGAGGTAGCGGAATACTCACATCGATCGGTTGAGTCGATTTGGAGACGAATGAAGTGCAAAAACGTACTGCCTTGCGCACCAAACTGCAACAGTCCACTGTCCCTGCAAAACAGAATTTCGGGTCTCAAAACGAAGCTCCAAACTCCGTCGGATGAGTCCCGCCTCATGGGTGAACCTCCCTACCACCTTCGCAAGACTCGTAGTGTGCTAGCACTTGCGGTTTTCCACCATGAAAACCCAACCCTTGCTTCCCTATTGCTCACGTTTTTTTTGTGATAAAACCAGTGAGTTTTGCCCTTCTATGGGCGTGAGAGAGTGGAGAGAGAATGAGAGAGATCTTGTGTTAAGTTTTTTTAAAATGATTTACCAAAAATCAATTTATATTTATGCCATAATGTTTATTAAATAAATAATAAACTTATGACACAATACATGCAATGGCTTAGAGTGTCAAACACTCAAACTCCATGCAATAACATTGAGTGCATTGTACACTATCTACATGCAATGCATTAGAATGACATATGTCATATGGGCCCCACACGTTTCCAAATGAAAGTGGGCCCACGTGCACTCACGCGTTCGGGTTCGATATTTCCGAAATACCGAGCTTACGTCGCGACGTTAATTAAATCGAATAATTGCGGCTAGTGAAATTATTATTTACGTCGCTAACGAATTAATTCTAAATTAACTCGTTTGCCCGAATTAAAATCTAATTTTAATTCCGCGTCGAAATCTAATGTCGTTAATATATCGAATATATTAATTCATCGATTAATTCCAAATTAATCGTTCTCTCTCTTTAGACAACATTTTATCCCGGATAAAATATCTCCGTTATTAATCCTAGATTAATTTTCTCTCTCTCTCTTTTATAATCCCAGATTATTCAAGAGTGCGAGTTGTGC
The DNA here is from genome assembly GCA_019454045.1 of Zanthoxylum bungeanum. Classification (NCBI taxonomy): domain Eukaryota; kingdom Viridiplantae; phylum Streptophyta; class Magnoliopsida; order Sapindales; family Rutaceae; genus Zanthoxylum; species Zanthoxylum bungeanum. The sequence goes on along the minus strand of SKCR01053873.1, from coordinate 23,291 downwards.
GTCATCGGTGGATTATCGGGAAGCGACCCATGAGATCCCCGGATAATCTGGCAGTAAATACGGTCGTCGGAGTATCCGAATCACGTACGTACCAAGTACTACGTTCTACCGATTTACGAGACAAGGTCGACTCCTAGCAAAGCACCAAGTCTTCCCAAGTTCTCCGGACATATTCATCAAAGAATATCAAAGATCTGTATCAAGCGTAGTATACAATTGTATTGTGCATATCGGCCCAGTATCGGATTGTCACGTGCTAGGGCTGGGGCTGGATAAGTGTCTGCCCCGTCCGAAACACATATCGGATGTCTGGTAACTAGTCTCTATAATCGGATATTCATGACCTGGTCATAATATCACGATTGGATGCGCATCACTTAAGAGCACTAATACCGTATCCTGCGTGACATCATCTCCATTATGACTGGAGTGACACTTCCGTCTTGACATCACATCCAATACACTACGATTCTCGATAAACCCAGAAGAGGTGAACACAGAACCAGTTAAGATCCCCCAACCAAAAAACCAAAGTTTACCGATTGTCGTAAGTATTAGCGATGCAAGTCTCAGGTTAAGACTATACACACCTACCTTGATTTCGGCCTCCCATAGACACCTAGTCATAATACCAATGGGATTCCGAAGGGTCTATCCAGAGCGAAGCTGTTTCCCGTACCATCGGTGAAACACGACCTCCTATCGCACTTGCACAAGTATCCAATACTTATATATATGAGAACTATGCCGTTGTGCCCTCACAACCCGCACAAGTGCAATACTAGCCTATTCCGCATTATCGATGTCCAGTCTCGATAATACTACGGCTAGGGATATTTAATGATTAATCCTTCGTGGACTGATACTGTCTCATATCATCTCAATCCAGGAACTAATCATAGGGACCTCTCTTCATTTATATATCTATGGTGATCTAATCACAAATGACGAGAGTGCAATTTCCTTGTTACATAGTTAATTTGCTACAGCAACACAATGTTCTGTGCAAATAGTGACGCTATGGGTCATATTATCCAACAACCCCCATATACGGAAATATCGTAAACTAGTTTTACGACCACTCCACAACTGTAAGGGAGTCTTAGGAACAGACTTAGATGGAACAACATTAAGGATATACATTGTTGTTTGTAATGCATATACCCAGAACGAACTAGGTAGTGAGCTATAACTAAACATAGATCTTATCATGTCTAGTAGGGTCTGATTTCTCCTCTCTGTAACACCATTTTACTATGGTGTTCCAGGTGCTGTGAGTTAGGACACTATCTCATTCTCAACTAAGAATTCCTTGAAATCTCTGTCAAGTTATTCTCCTCCACGATCTGATAGAAGAGTTTTGATCATCTTACCTAACTGGTTTTGAACCTTAACACGATACACTTTGAACTTTTCAAAAGTATTTGATTTGTGCTGCATTAGGTAAAAGTTCTCATATCTTGAATAATCATAAATAAAAGTGACGAAGTATTCATAACCACTTTTTTTATCAACCTATCTATTCGGTCAAGGCTGATATGTCAAAGTCTAAGATGCCACAAATATGTGTCATCGTGAGAAATTTTTTGCCGTTTTATTTTAGGTTTCTCAACCTTGAACATTTCAGTGTTGAGCAGTGAATTATGTGTTAACGGTCTTAACACATATAGATTGTTTTTTGAATTTCATGTGCATATGGTTAATCCATTTCTATCAATAATAACTAAATTACTATTAAATGAAATGGAAAACCATCATCCAAAAGTTTTGAAATAGAAATCAAATTCTTGTGAAACCCAAGAATAAATAACACATTGTTGAAATTTAAATAACTATTATTTGAAAAACTTAAACTAGAAACTCCCACTGCTCTTGCTGAAACGACATCCTCGTATATCGTTATTACTTAACTACTACTTTCTCCATTTATCATTTTATCTAGACAATTTTTTCCCCCTCAAATCCTCTACTTAAAGCTATTTTCCTCTTTAATTCTACTCGTGTACTAAGTCTAAAGGTTTTTATGTTTCGATCCTTTTCGACTACGCATTCATCTGTTTCTGGGAATATTTGGAACCAATCATCGAGGTTCATCCTTGATGTTGTTGTATAACAAGGGTTGAGAGGGTGGGTTTTGGTCCTAAAGCATTTCTGGTTATGTTGATCTCACTAGTTTCACGTGTTGTATTTGCACGTGCTACTCATCTATAAGCCTAAGACTCTCATGTTTAATGGTGTTGGTTTCCACACTAAGGTACTTATGCTAGGTACTATCTAAATTTTCTCCTTCAACTATACTCATGATTATCTTCTGTCTATTGATCTTACTATATTTTTACTGAGAACCTTCTTAATGATCACTCTCTCTCAAAGTCCTATTATACTCCCTTTCTTATTCCTTCTTACGAAGTCTCTTATCCTAGTTTCTTGAACTTCTTACGTCTTTACTCTCTTGGGAACTCCCTCGACTTTGATTGCTTAGGGCATCTCTACTAAAACTTTTGGTTCAGGTGTTATTCTCCGACTAGTTCTTCCATCCCAATGCAATGAGGCTCTTTTATAAATCATATACTATATCCCTGAGAATCACTCTCTCTAGTTCCTTCGTTCTTTTGAGCCTTTATTTCCTTAAGGGCTTCCAGTTTAACGATGACTTCTAGATTTGGCTTGACTTACTGTGACTTCAACTATCTATCCCGTATAGATTATTGTTATCTCATGATTATTATCTATATTCTATTGAACTTACTGGTTCGGCTATCTAGCCATCTCATGATCCGTCTATTTTTTTCAAATATGTTTCTTTACTGGTTCTTCTCCGTACTGGGTTCTAAGTTGAGAGGTGAGTACCTACATTCCATAGAAATCTATGAATACACATTTATGTTATTTACTTAAGCTCGATGATGGTCTAGTTAGGTGTCTATATGCTTACTAGAGTTGGGACTACTGGAAGGGAGGATTATTATTTGTTCCATTGGAAGCTGCATCGACGGTTCCATTTCTTAAGGTTCCCTAATATTTATCAATCAAACCAAAGTCTTTATTTACTTACTGTCCTCAATCTTTACTATTTGTGTGGCTATATGCTCTGAACTTTCTTATTATTAACTATATCCTTCTGTATTGTCTCCTTATCTTATCTTTTGGGTCTAAGATGTGTTTTCGGGGTTAGTGGTGACTTATCTTATTGGCTACTCTCTGGATCTCCGCTCTTGCTATAGGTCACGGCTATGGTATTATGTCTTATTGTCCATACTGGCACTCTTATAACTCCTGAGTGTCTCAATCCTCATGGGTCTTTCTGTTTAAACTCAGATGATTTCTTATTGGCATTGGTCTATTCTATGGGTTCTACTATGTGTGGTCTATTCTGTGGACTTCTACTAGTATTGTAAGCCTCGTGCTGGCTTATGTAGATTCTTGAACCACATTAGATTCTCTTCTTTCTAAATTCAAAAATTTCCTTGGATCTTTTCCGGGTGATCTATATTTTAATGTCTTCGGTTTCTATCTTAGGATAAATTCTTGTCAGGCTTTCTTAAAGTTATCTTTATCTATGCTGATAATATTGGGGTTTTCTCAAAAGGCGCAGCGGAAGCGCTATTCGGGTGAAATCATAACTTTTAAACTTTTAAACTTACCAAATAAGTTATTCAATATCCAATATGAATAATTCATTCATATTTCACCTATAACATATTTATTCGATATCAAATAATTACATAAATAAGTTTGAAACACTACGAAACTTTTACGAAAATATTTTTTTCGCAAAATGGCATAAAACTCGTTTTGTTCAAACTGGCCAACCAACACACATGGGGGCTGCCCAGGTCAACCCCAATAGTGTTTGGGTAGCTCATGGGCTGCCCAAACAGTGACCAATTTATTGTTTGGATAGCGGACACCCGGTAAGCCCGAAACTCACCCGATAACGCCGTTTTTCACCGTTTTCGCATATTGAGGGTTGCCCAAACAGTGACCAATTTATTGTTTGGACAGCGGACACCCGGTAAGCCCGAAAATCACCCGATAACGCCGTTTTTCTCTGTTTTCGCATATTTCAATTCTGAAATAATTTCCGGCAATTGTTCCAATGCCCAAAACATATCCAATAGATTTATAAAACATACTTTTCATCAGCAAAATCACAGAAATTCCAGATCTGATTTGGTAACCAAAATTATCATTTTCTTGCTTTAAATCCAATTTTTTCAACATTAATCATATTAATATTTACACCAACCAAAGTCACCACAAATAAAGTACTCAAGAACAATTCTAGGAGTTACAAGAATGGTCATAACACTCTAGAATGGAAACAAGTCATCATATGATAAAATTGAACTAATATTACACTAATATCATTTAATCTAACTTCACACATGCATCTATCCTCCAAATCCGTTCTCCAAATCAAAAAGGCTAAAATATAAGAAAGGAAGAAACCTAGAACTATTCTAGATGCTCAAGAACAAGAAACAAGCTTTCTAAGTTTAAGAGTTATGAAGATTACCTCCAAATCTCCAAATTTCCTTAAACCCTTTTCTTGATTTCTTCACTTTCTTTCTTGTTCTTCAAACAAATTTTGGGAGCTTTTATCTTAGAGAGATTCGTCCATAGGGAATAATCAATGAGAAAACAAAATTTTTCTCACTTTAAATTTAGGGTTAAGGGCTATTTTGGTCATTTGGTTGATTTAATCTAATTAAATAATAAAAAGCTTTAAGTTAACAAATCAAATTTGTAAACTTTAAGCTTAATAGAATCATGCCACATGTAACCAATAATAATCAGACATATTGCATAACAATTATGTAATATTGATATAATTTAATTATATAGATATTTAACATTTAAAAACCTAAATAATTAATTAATGCGATTATTATTATATATGTATTTTTATTTACATTAAACAACAAATACATATATTGATGGCATGTGTCAAAGTCTCATTTGACAATTAATTAATATGTATCAAATAAAATCTTGTATCAAATACAAATACATAATAACTATTAATTGAACAAAATCATCTAATGCATGTATTTTCGTTTAACCGTTTAAACGATTCGAATTAATTCATTTAATCCGATGAATTATTATGAATAATCTGTATTATTCATAACGCGTTGCTGAAGTGCTCAACGAGTACACTTCATATTGTGGGACTCTCTAAGTTTAAGTTTATCTATCACATAATCCAATTTTGTGTCTATAAATCACCCACTAATGAATTATGACGACCACATATAATCTCACTAAATTATGCAAGTCGAGGTCATTGCATATGTATAATCCTTCCGTCACAGGCTATCAATATTATACCGGGGATATAGATATGAACGTCAAATCCCTAAGAGGTATAATATAGTCGACTTTCAAATTTATGATCTCTAAATAACACTCGGAACTCGCTTCCGAAGTATACCACGGTCATGGATTTACTAGATCGCAAACACGTACAAGATAATTATGCCGTGTACACATGATTGACGGATTCTATCTGATACTCACATGATATCATAAGCATCAGTCCACACCCAACGAATAGGTGAAGGTCTTATCTAAATAGATCGATGATGTGACTGCCATCAAAGTGTGGAGGATATCTCATATATCCACAGTGGTATCTCAAGTCAAATGACAACTATGCTACTCGACTCGAGAAGATTCCTATTAACATTGGTGTACCATCTATTATGAAATCTTTGATGAGTCGTTCAATGTTTATCAAATAAACACCTAGATGTCTATACGAGTCTCCCAAGACTCATGGTTCATTGGGATAAACCATCGGACCAAGTCTCGATATATGACATGTACTGGTCTCGGCGGATTTTACTAACCGACCCGTGTCAGTAAATCTTGACCAAGAACTTTATTTGCTAATATACTTCTAGGAGTGACATTTCCCAATGTCAATTACAAACTATTTTGTAACTGCGCACTACAAAATATATTATTGACCGGCGTAATCACACGCGTATAACGCAAGCGCACGTATCGTTCAGTAGTATAAAAATTATCGATCCCACGAGGACTTAATACCTAAGCTATTAATTAATGAAGCCAAATTTTTACAAGTATCTTATGGATTGATTGTTTGATTGGGTGGTGACTTTAAACTTAAAACAGAAAATAAAATTGTGCAAAAGGAAATTGAGGAAAATTAAATATTATTAAACTATCCAGGGTTGTGAATCTTTCCAATATCTTTTTAAAAGATGAAGTGGTTATTTTACATTTGTGTAATATATCGGTTTATTAACCTGGAACATGAAATTATACAAAAGACTCTTCCGATGGTCAAATACAAATACCCAGTGTAACATAATTAATCATATTCCTATGTCAACTAAGTTATCTCCAATTATGTCTACCGTCGTCCGACAGGTATATTCCTATCCTGTAAGGAAATCTATTAAAGGGTTATCTATCCTCAAGGAAGATCGTGGGCTATTGAGTCTAGGGTTTAAACCTAAAATCTCATTTCCAAGTTCATTTCAAGTTTACCGAATCAATCTTATTAATGGCCAGTTAACAAGAAGCATTAACTGGGCTATTAGGCTATTGGGCCAAAATGAGAAAAGTAATGGGCTTGGGTTGGAAGGACAATTCCTTTCTTATTTCATATTTTCACCACTATACATAGGGTATAGAAAAATGACAAATTTCTACCTAGTGTTTCTCAGAATTTGGAACAATATTGATCATAAAAGTTGTGAATCTTTGTCTTACCTTTCTGACGGTTTAAAATTCATAAAAATCGGAGATTGTATGAAGAAGTTATGGCTCAAATACTAACAGTTGTACGGAGTGGAATATCAGACAAATTTCATATCGGAATTGCGAGGAATTTACCGAATGTCCCAAAAGTCATTTTATGAGTACATATATACTTGAACATGATTTATATCATGTTTCATTCCTCTGATAACGTAATAGTCATCGGGATTACAGGGTGTTACAATAAGCCTCTAAATTTACAAAAAATCTGGCATGATGTATCCTAAAACTGGACAACCTGGATCTCAGTCCAGCATCAAAACAAACCTAAAACAAACATCATATATCAAAATGGACCTCAGGTCCACACCAACACATCAAATTCATCACCTAAGGGTTTCTTACCTATATCATCTATCAACACTCAAGGGCTTTGTGCCCACAACATCATAAGCAATCGAATCAATATTTAATACAAATGGCGTGCTTAGCACGACAAACAAGATTTGATGATACATTGTGAGCTTTGAATGTTTGGCTAATAAATCGGCATATATAAGAACTTGTCATGATAAATCAATCATATTAGAATATTTGTACTTTCAGACTTAGTGTATGTTTGATGCACAAGAGGATTTAAGTCTGAAGTTGGTAATCTAAATAGTCCATAGAGAGCAAACAAATAGGGTACTTTATTTGTGGTATATATGTTAGACAATTATGACCATATCGTCACTATTTGTAAAAGACATTGTGGTTTTTGTACAAATTAACTATGTAGCAATGGAAACTGCATTTTATCATTTTGTAATTTGATTAATTAAATATATAAATGATAAAAGTCCTTATGATTAATTCCAGATTATAAGATATGAGACAGTATCAATCCATAACGGTTTAATCATTAAATATCCCTAGTCGTAGTATTATCAAGATTGGACATCGATAATGCGGAATAGACTAGTATTGCACTTGTGTGTGTTATGGAAGCTTAACAACATATTTCTCATATATTTAAGTATTGGATACTTATGCAAGTGTGATAGGAGGTTGTGTTTACCGATGGTACGGAAACAGCTTCGCTCCGGATAGACCCCGCGGAATCCCATTGGTAGTATGACTATGTGTCTATAGGAATCCGCATCAGGGTAGGTGTATTTGGTCTTAACCTGAGAATTGAATCGCTAGTACTTGCGACTATCAATACGCTTTGGATTTGGTCGTCCAGGACTTTAACAGGTTCTGTGTACGCCTCTTCTAGGTTTATTGAGAATCGTAGTATATTGGGTGTGATGTCAAGACGGAAGTATCACTTCAGTCATATGGAGATGATGATCACGCAGGGATACAGAACTGGTACTTTAAATGGTTACAACCATCGGGATAATATGACATGGTCATGATTATCCGATTAAAGAGACTAGTTGCTTGTAATCTGATATATGCTTCGTACGGGGCAGACACTATTCCATCCCAAGGCCTTGCATGTGACAACCGATAGTAGATCGTAATACGCAATACTACGTATACTACGCCTGACAAAGATTATATATTCCATTAAGAATATTTCTGGAGAATTGGGCAGGCACGGCGCTTTGCTAGAAGCCAACCATGTATCGTAAATCGGTAAAAACGTAATACAAGGTACGTACGTGTTCGGATAGTCTCGTAAATCGATAAAATGATATATTCGATATATTAAATGAAATTAGATTTCGACGCGGAATTAAAATTGGATTTTAATTCCGCGTATTAAATTAAATTTGATTTTATTATGTCGTAACGGAAAGTTCATTAATTCGGATTAGCGAACCCGAGCCCACGAGTGTTTGCGGGCCCACTCGGATTTTGAATCAAGTGGGGCCCACATGTCACATCACAAGTCACATCATTTGTCACTTTAATTAACTTTATGGTGATGGGTTTTGGTGAGCTGGTGAAGACTTGTAAAATACTCTAAATTGTAATGATGGAAGACTTTTACCAAATGTTTGGTATATCTTGAATTTGATTTTTGAAATCAAAAAAAGTCAACACACTTCATCTAATCTCTCTCTCTCACTCACGGTTTTTGAAGCTTTTTATCTCCCTCTCCATTTCTCTCATGCCGAGAGTTACAAGGAAGATTTGGAATTTTTGTAGCAAAATTTCACAAGCTAACACTTACTAGGAATCATTCAAGGTGATAGGGAAACCAGCCTCTGAGCTTGGAATCACCATTAAGCTTGGAGCTTGGATTTCTACTTCAAAGAGGAAGCTTTGAGACTTCTCAAATGAGCAAAAGTTTTGTGTTCAACACCTCTAAAATCCTATCAAAGTAAGTTTAATTCCGCTATTCTTCTTTGAGTATTCACATGATTTCATTGCTTAAATTGATCTTGGGACAACTTAGAAACCCAACAACGGTATCATGGAGCCTATTTGAGCATGAAATTCATTAGGTTTTATATACTAAATTTGGGTAAATTTGATTTGAGCATGATTTAACCAAATTGTTTGTTTGAGTATGCTTGTATATGGATAACTTGGAGTTATATGTGACTTAATTGATGAAAAAGTAATTGGATTATTTTTCCCCAATTTGGGTATGTTGGCCGAATGGTGCTATAAACCCTAGGTCATGGTATTTTTTATTTTTTGATCATTGGATGAGTTTAAAGACTTGGGATAAATTGATTTATGATTTAATTAGATTGAAATCGAAATCGGTTTTAAAAAATCCATAAATGTCGTGAGCCTAATAGCATGGAAATGAGATGATTTTGTAACAATAATGTTGGACATGTATTGATTATGAATAAGCATGATTAATTTATTAGATTAGTATTTTGGAAATGTTAATTTAAATAGTTAATCATGGCTAAGCACTTTAATTAATTAAATTATGAAATTTGGAATTTTAGAATTTGATTAATTGGGCTTAATTTAGAATTGGGCTTAAAATGTTGTATTTGGGCCTAATGGGCTTGGTTAGGCCAAGTTGGTTCAGGTCAATTGGATTGGATCCAAATTGGGCCTAAACCATTCAATTAAGTCCAAATATGACTAATGGGCCTTTTATGTTTAATTGGGACTAATGGGCCGAAATTGGTTTCTTGGCAAATAAGGTGATTCCTTAATTGGGCTTTGGTATTTGGGTTTGACCCATATTGACCAAAGTCCATGCCTTAAGAAATTAATTGAAAGCTCATTGGACTTTAATTAAATGACATTGGATGTTAATTGGGCTTTGAGACCCATTTAGATTAGATTTGGAATCTAAGTCGTAAAGGCGCATTTAAAAGTGTAATTATTTAATTTGGAATTAAATATAGAATTAGTATTGAATACGAATTAAATTAGATTTAAATTGTAGTTCGATATAATTCAAGAATTCGTACTTTGAGTACTTATTCTTAAACGAGTTGGACTCGCGCAAATCAAATCGTTGTTTGAACATTGGATGATCACTCTATTCAAAGATTAATTAATTGGATTAGATTAATTGAATAACATGCTTTATGTGAATACATGGATGTGTTGAATGAATAATGTATATCAGATGGATATTAGAATGGAAAGGGCAATTTTGGAAATTGTTGTAAATTTAGAATTTATTAAATTAGACTTGCGTGTCCAGCCTTATCTCTCGATTCTTTGTAATTCTCTTCTCACCTAATTCCCCTAAATGTTAATGAGGTTTCGTTAATTGTATTATGTAATTAGGAGAAGTAAGAATAGTGCTAGCCGGGGAGAGGAAAGAGAGTGAGTGATTGTTCTAGGAATAATCTGTGAGATATCCATCCGCATATCATTATTAATTTATTTACCGCGCCTTATTATGCTTTTAGAATGCATGCTTAAGGGTGTATGATGAGACCTAACAAAGATAATAAATTGGTTGCCAATTTACGTGAAAAACCCTCGATAAATATTAAGCGTTTTCCTTCCATTGAGTGATTCTTACTCAAGATCCAAGATTAGCACTGGTTTGTTGGCCAAAGTCAAGACCTTTGTCCATCGCGGATGTGTTTGAATCATGAAGGCTTTGTTCCATATCGTATGTCTTGTCCAAGTTGTGATTTGTTGGCCAAAGTCAAGATCACTTCTTGTCCATCGACATTGATTACGAAGCTTTCCAAAGTCAATGGGTTCCGCTTAACTGGAATCATTAAGCTTGTTGTGCCAAAGCCAAGGCTTAGTTGCTTCAGAGGAAAAAGGTTAGGAAAATATATTGGATATATTGGCATATATATTGTATATATGTTTCGGACTTGAGGTCTCCACCTACCGGATCTAGGAATTGGATGAGATCCAATTGATCTTAGAGATCTACCTAGTTAAATATCATACAGCTTGTTGGCCAAAGTCAAGGTTGTGTGTTATTTAACGAGATCCTAGCCCACTAGGAAACTAGGTTTCCCGAGTACTCAACAGAGGGTTAGAGGCTCGCCGAAAAATAGTGGGAGGCTAGTATTGAATTTGCAATTTCGTTCAAATACTTAGCTTTACGCTCTTTCAAATTATTTCGTCAATTATTTTTATTAGTTGGACTAATATATTATTATTTTCTTGTAACAGTTAGACTGTACCCATACATCGTTAATCGAATAGTTGAACTATTGTGGTTAAGATGACAGGAAAGTTAAGCATTAGAGATATTGTCATGGGTGATAATGTCTTTAATGGCACAAACTTTCAAGACTGGGATATGAATCTCAGAATTGTTCTGGGATCCGAGAAGTTGCTCTACACTATAGAGAGACATCTTGGGCCTAAGCCCCGACCTGATCAGTTTCTTGAGCTAGAGCTTTGGAAGACTCTTAGCGATCACAACGCGACCACTCAATCGATAATGCTTGCTGCTATGACTCCGCAATTTGTCGTCAAAATAAGGATTGGATCCCTATGAGATGATAACAAAGTTGCATGATCTTCACTGATCCAATCTTAGATTGCAAAGATATGAGTTGCAGAAGAAGCTCTTCCGTGCTCGCATGTCAGAAGGTACGTCTGTTGAGCACCATGTGTCACAGATGATTGATGACATTGAGCAGCTCGGACAGATGGGCATCGTCTTCGAGGCTGAGACTTCAGTAGATTTGATCCTACAATTTCTCCCCGACACTTGGAGTGGGTTCATCATGAACTATAATATGTTGAAACAAGACAAAACTCTTGGAGAGTTGATGTCCACACTTCTCGAAGCAGAAAAAGAGCTCCTAAAGGGCAAGAAGCGCGAGGCGCACTTCGCTTCAACATCTCAGACTCCAAGGGCTTGGCCCAAGGAGACTGGATGTGTAAAGAAGAAGAAGAAGAAGAAAGGCAAGGCCAAATCGTCAAAACCTTTTGGGAAGGGTAAGGACAAATCCCCAGATGTATGTCTCCAGTGCGGCAAGCGGGGTCACTGGAAGCGTGACTGCCGCGGGTACAATGCACACATGAAGGAAATCAAAGTGGGCAAGGCACCTGCTTCAGGTATGTTTGTTATAGAAATAAACATGTCTACTACTAGTTTTAAAAATTGGATTTTTGATTCTGGTTGTGGTGCTCATATATGTACTGATGTGCAGTATCTGCAAATTAGCAGGAAACTGGCATCAGGAGAGATTGACCTCCGCGTTGGAAATGGGACACGAGTCACCGTTTTGGCCGTTGGCACTTTTGTTTTGGAACTGCCCTCGAGGCATGTACTTAAACTTACAGACTGTTATTATGTACCTAGTTTGACTAGGAATATTATTTCTGTATCTATGTTAGCCCAATGTGGGTATACTTTTGTATTTAGAAACATTGGGTGTTTTATGTATAAAAATGATATGGAAATTTACACTGCTGATGTAAATAATGGTCTTTATATTTTGAATATGAATCAATCTCAAACATATAATGTAACAAACAAAAGGCTTAAAATAAGTAACAAAGATGAAACTTATATGTGGTATTGTCGTCTGGGACACATTAACAAGACATGTATATCCACACTTTCGAAGAGTAGGTACTTGGACGGATTTGATCCAAATTCATATGACGTCTGTGAATCTTGTTTATTAGGCAAGATGCCTAAATCACCTTTTAGCGGTAAAGGGGCACGTGCCACCGAACTGTTAGCCCTCGTTCATAATGACGTATGTGGGCCCATGTCTAGCCAGGCTAGAGGTGGATATGAATACTTCGTAATCTTTACGGATGATGCATCGCATTATGGTTATGTGTATCTTATGAGACACAAGTCGGAAACTTTGAGAATTCAAAGAGTTTCGACACGAAGTAGAAAAACAGACCGGCAAAAGTATTAAGACATTACGGTCGGACCGTGGTGGCGAATACTTAAGCAATGAGTTTCTTGATTACTTGAAAGAATATGGTATTCTTTCACAGTGGACTCCTCCTCGGAACACCGCAATTAAATGGTGTGTCCGAACGGAGAAATTGAACTTTTTTAGACATGGTAAGGTCTATAATGAGTCGCACAAATCTACCTATTTCCTTTTGGAGATATGCATTGAACAGTGCATTACTTATTTTGAATAAGGTTCCGTCAAAGTCTGTTCAACATACTCTGTATGAAATATGGACAGGAAAGAAATCGGGTTTCTCATTCCTGAAGATTTGGGGTTGCTGGGCATACGTCAAACGTTTGGATAGTACCAAACTTGAACCCAAATCGGATAAATGCCTATTTGTAGGATATCCTAGGGAAACCAAAGAATATTACTTTTATCACCCACAAGAGAACAAAGTATTTTTGCTCTACATGCGGTTTTCCTTGAGAAGGAATTCCTAAATGCAGTGATAAGTGGGAGGAAAGTAGAACTCGATGAAAATCGAAGTGATACTGTTCCTGACACAGAATCCTTAACGGAACAAGAACAGTTCATCAGGGATGAAACTGTACCACAATCTTCGAATACACAAGGACCGCTTAGGTAGGAGAGAGTCAGAAAACAACCTGAGAGGTATGGGTTTCTGATCTCACCTCATGTGGATATTAATTTTATTGAGGAAGACGAGCCGGCTACGTATGAGGAAGTGATACAAGGTATCCACTCCGGTTTATGGCAAGATGTCATGAATTCCGAAATGGATTCCATGTACACCAACCAAGTTTGGACACTGGTTGATGCACCAGAAGGCGTAAAGCCTATTGGTTGCAAATGGGTCTTCAAGAGGAAGACCGACATGGATGGCAACATACAAACGTACAAAGCTAGGCTTGTAGCGAAAGGGTATCGTCAACGACATGGTGTCGATTACGACGAAACATTTTCACCAGTTGCCATGATTAAATTCATTCGGATAATGCTTGTTATTGCTGCATATTTCGATTACGAGATATGGCAGATGGACGTCAAAACCGATTTCCTTAACGGAAACCTTTTGGAGGATGTTTATATGCAACAGCCTGATGGTTTTGTCGTACCAAGACTTGCAAACAAGGTTTGTAAGTTAAATCGATCCATTTATGGATTGAAGCAAGCATCTCGTTCTTGGAACCAGCGTTTTGATGAGTTTAAAAGAATATGATTTCGTTCAAAACAAGGATGATCCTTGTTTATATAAGAAAGTTAATGGAGCGCGCACTGACATTCATTGTCCTTTACGTTGATGATGTATTGCTTATTGGCAATGACATTCCCATGTTATTATCAGTGAAAGCTTGGCTTTCATTAAAATTCTCCATGAAGGATCTGAGAGAAGCAGCCTTTATTCTAGGAATAAAGATCTACCGGGATAGATCTAGAAAGCTGCTTGGACTCTCCTAGAGCACGTACATTGACAAAGTGTTGAAGAGATTCAACATGGATCAGTCCAAGAGGGGACTATTGCCAGTGTCACATGGCGTCACTCTATCTAAGGAAATGTGTCCCAAAACTCAAGATGAAAGAGACAACATGAGTCGGATACCATTCGCCTCGGCAGTCGGATTGATCATGTATGCCATGATATGTACGCGACTTGATGTCTCGTATGCTTTGAGCATGTGTAGTCGCTATCAGGCCAATCCAGGTGATGGTCACTGGATGGCGGTTAAGAATATCCTTAAGTATCTTAGATGAACTAATGATGCTTTCTTAATCTATGGAGATGGAGAACTTGAGGTAACTGGGTATACCGACGCAAGTTTCCAAACCGATAAAGACGACTGCAAGTCGCAATCCGGGTACATATTTTGTTTGAATAATGGAACAGTAAGCTGGAAATCTTCCAAGAAAGAGATTGTTGCCGATTCAACAACAGAAGTGGAGTATATTGCTGCAGCTGAAGCAGCAAAAGTGGCAGTTTGGATCCGTAAATTCCTAATTAGATTAGGAGTAGTTCTGTTAGCAGCAGAGCCCGTTCCATTGTATTATGACAATAACGGGGCTCTAGTGCAGGGTAAGGAACCGCGATCTCATCAACGATCCAAGCATGTTCTTTGACGTTTCCATCTGATTCGTGAGATCATACATCGTGGCGATGTGAAGATCGAGAAGGTCGCATCAGAGGACAACATTGCAGATCCGCTGACGAAAGCTATTCCTTAGCAAAAGTTTGAGCGACATGTACATAGTTTATTAGATGCTTGAGTGACTGGCTATAGGCCAAGTGGGAGATCGTTAGACAATTATGACCCATAGCGTCACTATTTGTAAAAGACATTGTGGTTTTTGTACAAATTAACTATGTAGCAATGGAAATTGCATTTTATCATTTTGTAATTTGATTACTTAAATATATAAATGATAAAAGTCCTTATGATTAGTTCCGGATTATAAGATATGAGACAGTATCAATCCATAACGGTTTAATCATTAAATATCCCTAGTCGTAGTATTATCGAGATTGGACATCGATAATGCGGAATAGACTAGTATTACACTTGTGCGTGTTATTGAAGTGTAACAACAAAGTTCTCATATATTTAAGTATTGGATACTTATGCAAGTGTGATAGGAGGTTGTGTTTACCGATGGTACGGAAACAGCTTCGCTCTGGATAGACCCCGCGGAATCCCATTGGTAGTATGACTATGTGTCTATGGGAATCCCATCAAGGTAGGTGTATTTGGTCTTAACCTGAGACTTGCATCGCTAGTACTTGCGACTATCAATACGCTTTGGTTTTGGTCGTCCAGGACTTTAACAGGTCCTGTGTACGCCTCTTCTAGGTTTATTGAGAATCGTAGTGTATTGGGTGTGATGTCAAGACAGAAGTATCACTTCAGTCATATGGAGATGATGATCACGCAGGGATACAGAACTGGTACTCTAAATGGTTGCAACCATCGGTATAATATGACATAGTCATGATTATCCGATTAAAGAGACTAGTTGCTTGTAATTCGATATATGCTTCGTACGGGGCAGACCCTATTCCAGCCTCAGGCCTTGCATGTGACATCCGATACTGGATCGTAATACACAATACTATGTATACTTGATGAGTGGTAATTACATCACTTATTCCCACTCATTTAACCTAATTTTTTGTATTGTTTCTCGAGTTTTATGAACTTTTTGATGTGTTTTGTTGTTATTTTGCAGATAAATAAAGTTTGGAAAGCACTGGAGGCAATTTGGGGCAAAAACGGACAAAAATGCGTCAACAGGAATATTTTGGTCTTTGTCGTGTCGCGACGCTGAAGCCTTACGCATCGCGACGCCCAGCCTGCGACGGACCTGCTAACGTGCGCCGTCAGCCACGTGTCAAAATCTGACTGGTCAACTTTGCTAACGTGCGCCGATCATGCTAACGTGCGCTTGACACGTGTCACCATCACAACGGTTCTACTAACATGCGCCGGCCGCCACGTGTCAACATCCTATTCGACCAACCCAAGCGCGTGCCACGTGTCCTCTTCCTATTGGACCGAATAATCGACGAATCAGAGCACGCCACGTGTCACCATTCTATTACACCGAATTTCACCCAATCACAAGCTGACACGTGGCAGGATTTCATTGGACCGCATCGCCAGCCAACCAGAGCATGACACGTGTCACAATTATTGCAGCGACAGCCGCGTGCTCAACCGCGTGGACGCGTGGACTGTACCAGCGTGACGCTAGTGTTTCCAGCGTCGCGACGCTGGACCAAAATATGCCTATAAAAGGAGGCCGCCAGATTCATTTTTCTTCGTGCTCTCCTTGGGAATTTTTCCCTTGTTTTATAGGAAGCATCTATTTTTGTATATATAAATAATATTTTTTATTATGGATTTTAATTTTCAGTAATAGTAGTTCTCTTCTTCTACCTTTCTTTTTATGTTTAATAGTTAATTTTCCGATGGGGATAAGGTGAAGCTTTTATTATTTTAATTTAGATTAATCTCCTTTAAATATAATATGGAAATTATAATTCAAAAATATAAAAGATTACCGCCTTAATGGCTGGTTTTATTTATTTGACATAATGTGGCACCGCCTATATGGCTGGTCTTTAGGTGACATGTAATTACCGCCTATATGGCTGGTTTATGTTCAAATACTATTACCGCCTTTATGGCTGGTCGGACTTAATTTGACTTAATAGGAATACCGCCTTTATGGTGGTCGGTAATATCATATTTAATTTATGTATTATATTAAGGGAGATATCTAAATTATAAATAGTAAAAGTGGATCTCCAACCCCCAGTATTTTATTTTATCTAGGGAAGTGATGAAACACAATACACACACTTAAAAATTGATTTTTTTTTATGGGTAGTTCTTTAGTTTGTTTATTGAGTCTTAAGCTTAATGCGTCTTGTTAACTGGCAATTAATAAGATTGATGGGGTAAATCTAAAATGAACTAGACATAGGGATTTTAGGTTTCAGCCTTAGATTCAATAGCCCACGATCTTCCTTGAGGATAGATAACCCTTTTAATAGATTTCCTTACAGGATAGGAATATACCTGTCGGGCGGGGGTAGCCATAATTGGAACTTAAACTTAAAGAATCCAGGTAATGTGGTTGACATAGACATATGGTTCAATTGGGTTATACTGGGTATTTGCGTCTGACCATCGGAAGAGGCTTTTGCATATTTTCGTGTTCCAGGTTAGCAAACTGAATTAGTACACATAAATAAGAGAATCAATTTATCATTTTAACAGTATTGTGTGGAGTCACGACCCTAGATCTTTTGAGTCTGTTTATTTATTTTCCTTAGTATTTTCTTTTGTTTATTTTATTTTTATTAAGCAATTCCACATTCAACCAATCAAAGCAATCAATTCCCTTCTCCCTATAATTAGATATCTGTAAATAAATAGATTCAATAATTAATAACAGCAATAGGAATTAAGTCCTCGTGGGATCGATATTTTTATACTACTTGAACGATACGTGAGTTTGCGTTATACGCGTGTGTTTGCACCGGTCAATACTAGCCTGACAAAGATTATATATTCCATTAAGAATATTTCTGGAGAATTGGGCAGGCACGGCGCTTTGCTAGAAGCCAGCCATGTCTTGTAAATCGGTAAAAATGTAGTATAAGGTACGTACGTGTTCGGATAGTCCGACTACCAGATTTATTGCCAACATATTTAGGGATCTCATGGGTCGCTTCCCGAAGATTCACCGATGACGTATGATTCGAACATAATTAATCTAGGATTAATTACGGAGAGATTTTATCTAGGATAAAATACTATTTGAAGAGAGAGAATGATTAATTTGGAATTAATCGATAAAATAATATATTCGATATATTAAACGAAATTAGATTTCGACGCAGAATTAAAATTGGATTTTAATTCGGTCAAACGAATTAATTTAGAATTAATTCGTGAGCGACGTGAATAGTAATTTTGGTAGGCATAATTATTTAATTAAATTTGATTTTATTATGTCGCAACGGAAAGTTCGTTAATTCAGAATTAGCGTACCCGAGCCCGGGAGTGTTTGCGGGCCCACTCGGATTTTGAATCAAGTGGGGCCCACATGTCACATCACAAGTCACATCACTTGTCACTTTAATTAACTTTATGGTGATAGGTTTTGGTGAGTTGGTGAAGACTTGTAAAATACTCTAAATTGTAATGATGGAAGACTTTTACCAAATGTTTGGTATATCTTGAATTTGATTTTTGAAATAAAAAATAAGTCAACACACTTCATCTAATTCTCTCTCTCACTCACGGTTTTGGAAGCCTTTTCTCTCCCTCTCCATTTCTCTCATTGCCGAGAGTTACAAGGAAGATTTGGAATTTTTGTAGCAAAATTTTCACAAGCTAGCACTTACTTGGAATCATTCAAGGCGATAGGGAAACCAACCTTTGAGTTTGGAATCACCATTAAGCTTGGAGCTTGGATTTCTACTTCAAAAAGGAAGCTTTGAGACTTCTCAAAGGAGCAAAAATTTTGTGTTCAACACCTCCAAAATCCGATCAAAGTAAGTTTAATTCTGCTATTCTTCTTTGAGTATTCACATGATTTCATTTCTTAAATTGATCTTGGGACAACTTAGAAACCCAACAATATCTATAGTTGCGATCCATTCTATACTTGTATGACGACCTTGATCCGAGGTCGTTCATGTAGTGACATGGGAAAGGAGGCACCTTGTATGATGAGATCATATAGGACTGGACTCAGATAAATATGAATTTCTTTTAATATCTGTTAACTAAAGAAATTCATTTTATCTACTAGATGGTCATATATGGATTCGATCTTAATCCTGAGTGTACTACGAACTCCTGCATGTCAGGGTATGTCCTTTGATTTACTATGGTGAGGTTGGTGTAACATTCCTGACCAATAACTACGTATTTTTGGGATATGGTTAGTGTGTAGTTGGGAACGTTTTACATAGATATGGAATTCACTCCTTCTTTCGAGAAGCAGAAGAATGTATCTTTCAAGAATTGATTCGGGACTTGAACAATTGAGCGCTCAAATTTCCTAACGAATAGAAAGTATTATATCATAATTGTTATGAATTAATTATTCATTATAGAATAAATGGTGCTTAAGAGACAAAAATATTTAGAGGGGTATAACGGACTTATGACCCGGCTCTATTTATGAGATATTTGTGAAGGGCTATATCCATATGTAGTGACTATATCGATGGACACCGAAGATGTTCGACTTATTGTCCATCTACTATAACGGGAGTTCAACTTTGAGTTTTTAGTGGAATAACATGAAGTTAATAATTCGTAATATTTGATTAAAGAGTTTAATTAATATTTCGGAATTATTGGACCTCGGAACCGTAGGTCCATTTGGTCCCCGTGCTATCTCGATTAACTATAGCAAACCTAATATAATTAGATTGTCTAATAATATGCTTATATTATATTTATATGTTATTAATATGATTAATAATAATTTTTGTCACAAATGAAAATAATATTAAATTATGATAATATTATGTTTTCTAATATTTTTGATTATGAGATAATCAAATAATAATTATAAGATAATTATTACATCATTAATAATTATGAGATAATTATTACATCATCATTGATAATGCATAATTATGAGATAATATGACATCATTATTTGATAATGGTAAATGCATTATCAAGACAAGCCTTAATGGTTTGCCAAATCATCCACCAAATTTTTGTTAATTAATTTTGACCTAATTACCTAACTTGTTCCATTATCAAATGGATTTGGTTGACACTCTACTCAAGTGTTTTTTCCATTTAAAAATTGAGTGGATGTTGGTGGTTGAAGTTGGAAAGATTAAATTCTCTACACTCTCCACTCTATAAATAGAGTGAATTTGGCAAAATCCATTTACACACACAAAAATTAGAGTTAGAGAGAAAATTCAAGCAAACACAAAAGTTGTGAGAGAGTTTGAAAATCAAGAATTTTTTTCTTAATTGTTAAGACATAAAAATTCTACTTGAGTTAGATATTGATTTAGTTCATCTTTTCAAAAGAATTTGTGACAATAACATTTCTCTAAATAGTTTAGAGTTTGATACTTCTCTAAATAGTTTGGAGGTTGATCTTTGTGAGAGAAGCCCACACTTCGCTTTGTAAATTTCGAGATATAGCTCGGAAGATTGGGTGGTTGATTCTACGGTAGAATCTCAAAGGAAATTCATCAAGTGTTTGGTGGAGTTCGACTTCAACAAATGAGAAGGCAATGAAAATTTTAAAGGTCCATACCGGAACTGGTGCCCATAATAGCAAATTTCGCTGCGCTAAAGAAAAGAAAATTCCTACATCAAATACTCATAGACATACATATGTTTTCTAACATACGAATATACATAATTATGAACTCAAATGCTAAATCTTCAACCATCCTCATATCTTTCATTACTACTCAAACACCCTTAGTTTCAGATTTTCCATATAGTAATCTATGATACTGAAACTTATCAACTATACTTATCCATTCAGAAATAACTTAGCTTATACCGATTCCTTATCTTAATTAACCAATCCAACCTTTATAGCGACAATCGCATGTTCGAGCCAATAACAAACTTATCCACAAAAATGCCCACATACATATGTTAATAAAAATGATGAAGTCATAACTTATCTCCTTTAATGATCTTTTATACCCAAATCATACATATCCTATCATCTCATACATATAGAAATACACACTTATATACTTACACATATGCTTATACATATACTCATATATGCTCATACATTTACATACATGTATACATATTATTACCGATTCATACACTTTCATACATCTATACATACACATAAACATTAAGCTCATTTCATGTCTCACTTCTTATCATATCAATAACAAAGATCCATACTTATGGTAGTCGATTATTCTAGTCATACGTAATCTCGAACTTTTTTCCCAAGATTATGCTTTAACTATACTCTTTTAACCTAACATGTCAATCATATATATATATATTATATATATATATTATATATAAATCGAATTCACTAATCTGAGTTCTCGTCGCATGGGTTACTTACATGGCTTCGTGAGCACTCCAGGTTCTAGTCAAGTCAATATTTTAAGGCCATATACGGACTTTAAACGATCCGACGAACGTACTGGAATCGACAGAATTCCGATCGGAGCTACTGTTCACCGTAGGTTACTATTCATTTGAATATTCTTCTCTCGATTAATGTGAAGCCAAGTGCCATTCCGTAAAACTGACACCGCAACCTTGTAATACTCTTCGAGATCTTCGATTTGGCAGGTGGCTGGGGCCGTGAAACGAAGTGACGAGCAACTTTCACCATCACAATTGAGTTCACAAATCACACATAGAAGAAGCATGACTGGATCTATATGCAAATTGATAAACACAATCTCTAGGTTCATGAATCAAAAGATGATAAAGAATAATAAACATCAATTGTATTAACGTTAAAAAGCATTCAAGAATCAACAACATGAATATAAGAAATCAAATACAAGAGTTCATCATTAGCTTTGCCTAGGAGATTAGCTCTCCATACATAAGAGAGATATAGTCTGAAGAGATTGCAGCAGCATCCTATCTGGTATGAAGTTTCTTCATTCTTCAATCTCAAATTTGTGTTTTTGGCTATTTGTTGTGTGTTTCTTCTCTCTTTTTCTCCTCTTTTCTCTCTCCCTAGGGTCTTGGATGAAGTTGGGTTTATATAGAGAAGTCCTGGAATACGTATGCGTGTCGTGACATGTGGCCTTACGCATCACGACGCATGGCCGGCTTTGCAGGATTATGATTCCTGTATTTCAGCTCATCCCGCGCGCTTCCGATACGTCCGCAAGGTCTCGAAACATGTGTAATTGATCCAATCTTCATGTTCCATTGCTTCCTAATAATAAAACATAAAATAAACTATAATTAATATTAAATACATGATAATCAAGCTGAATTAGTGATGTTAAAAGTACACTTTCATGCACTTATCACATAATTACGCCCAAAAGGTACTTGCGGCTATCGCAGTATAGTTGGGGGGTTGATTCCTCAAGAGATGGTTACAAAGAACTGATTTACTTAAACAAAACATTAGCAGTAACTTAATGAAAAGATTTAGATTGAATTGGTAATTAAAGTAAGCTAATAAAAATAATTAAAAGATATCGATAGAGAGAGGCACGAAGCATCGGAATTCCTCCTGTATCAAATTTATATATTCAGTTATTGATTCCTGTTGTTACTCAATTAAAGGTTTCACGCCCAAACCAACAAACGGAAGATATTCAAGTCTACTCATATTAAATTCTAAGGTAATTGATGATTTATCTTCTCTATGTTAACATCACATAAAGTTATCATTACGACCTATCTAACGTCGACAATCTACCCTTAGGAAATACTGCGCAGAAGACCAACTTATAAAACAACTTAACCAGTCACAACTAGGTTCCCCAATCACACATAGAAGAAGCATGACTGGATCTATATGCAAGTTGGTAAAACATAGTTTCTGGATTCACAAATCGAAAGATAATAAAGAATAACAAACATCAATTGTATTAAACATTAAAAAGCATTCAAGAATCAACACATGAATATAAAAAATCAATTATAAGAGTTCATCTTTAGCTTTGCCTAAGAGATTAGTTCTCCGTAGAAGAAAGAAACATATCCTGAAGAGATTGCAGCAGCATCCTGTTTGGTATAAAGTTTCTTCATTTTTCAATCT